>PVHP010010344.1:0-48013 GCA_004024765.1 Zapus hudsonius
CCCTGCCTGTAGGAGGGGGAGCGAAGAGCAAAGGGTCAGGTTCAGGGTGTGGGGAGGTGGGAGAGAGAGGAGGCACAGAATTTGCCCGAGGTTTAGGGGTTCCATTGCATCCAAAGTCACTCCCACCTGGGGACCGACCATCACAGGATGGAGGACAGTTAATTTAGGCCCCCTCATCTTACTACTACTTCCTTGATGTTTGTTGGTCAAGGTGACCAGGTATTCCTCAAGGTCAAAGCAGGGAAGCTTGTGAGGTGGGGGCAGCTCTCCTCAACTTCATAACAGCTGAAGCGGTAGTGGGGGTGGCAGCCATGTCACTGGTGGGCTGCCCTTTCTCTTGAAGGCTTCTTGAGCAGCGTCTGTGTGTGGAGCTCACCTCACTCATGCTCTAATCTGACATTTTCCACCTGCTCCCACTTTCTGAGAACTGCACAGCCTGGCTGTTGATTCAGTTCAGGCCGGTCCCTGGCCTCTGTCCCATGGGCTCTAGAGCAGGGTGGGCTGGGTCAGGGTGCTCCAAGCTCATGAGCACCGGAAAGCCCTGGAGTCTGCACAAGCTCAACGGGGCTGTGCTCAACACACGTAGAAACTAGCTCTGCCTTGGCCATCTGAGGCCTACATGGGGCTAAGGCCCCAAGACGAGATGACTCCCTTTTCTTCCCATCTGGGCTGCCAGCCTCTTCCTGGCACTCCTTCTCCTCCTTCTTTCCTTTCCCCTCTTCCTTTCCCTCAGCTCCATCCTCTTTCTCCTACTTACCTTCCTTCTTTTCTTCTACCCCTGCTTGCTCCTTCTCCTTCTCTTCCCCCTTCCCCTCTACAACCTTTCAGGCCCTTACCTCTGTGTCCCATTGTCATTGGCTCCTCAACCTCTTGTCCCCTGGGCACTGGCAGGGAAGGCAGGGACAGAGAGCAAGGATACTCACAGTTGGGGGGTAGGGCGTGCCAGAGTTGTGATTGGTTGTCACAGGTTTTGTCTGTAGGTTCACTGAGGCTAGGTCCTGTCTGCTGGGGACGCTGTAGAGGCCAATCTGTGGAGATGCAGGGTGGGAATCAGGCCTGGACACTCTGTGTGACCCTGGCAGGAGCAGCTGGACGATGTGGGCCAGGCAGGGTGGGCTGGTGAGCCAGAGAAGTTGGATGGGGATGATTTAGTGAGGGATGACAGCAGGGTGGATGGCTACATGTCTTCAGCCAGCCTTCCATATTCAATAATTTGTTCAGAAAGGATCCACATAAGCATGTCTCAAAAAGGGAGAGCTCACTCTAGTGTCTCCTACCTGTGGCTCCTAAGAACCACTGGGCCTTATGAAATCCTCCTGGAACTTATGACAGATTGACCATTGTGACATCCTGCTGGTACTCTTGACCAATAGGGTGTGCCATAGGGGGAGGGGTGGAACAGGAGTTGGGTGATGAGCTCATAGAATGTGGGGGAGGGGTAAATAGATGACTCCCTCTGAGCAAGTAGAAGCAAGCGTATTGGACTTCACAGCTCCTGGACTTTCTGATGCTTCTGCAGGTGTTGCCACAAGATGGGCCACTGTTTAGAGGGTGGAGATCATGTTTATACCCAATAGAGCCCCTGATCCCTGCCAGGGCACAGAATGCTGAAATTCCAGGGCCCAGGCAACTCAGATCCTGCCAGACCTCCATGGGCCTCTCCTGAGTCTCTGTGTAGCCTTGAATCAGGCCATCTTCTCAGTGAGCACCCTAGGGGCACTGGCTGTCTGGTATCCAAGCGAAGTCATGGGTCTCTAAGTGACTGGATGCTGCAGTCCAACATCTGTTCCTGGAAGATGGTTCTGTTCCCTTCTTTTTAGACACTGGGCAAAACCACTTTGAAGAGTTGGAGGTGCAGCTCAGTTGGTAGAGTGCTCGCCTAGCACGCATGACAAACACATAAACCAGGGTGTGGGGGTGGCTCCAATTTATGACCCTAGCACTACCATGTTTGATGCAAGAGAATCAGAAGTTCAAGTCATCCGCTGAGAAACAGCCAATTCGAGGCAGCTCTACTTTTCAAAGAAACATGAAAATCTGTTGATAGCACAGGCCTCCTGAACTCCAGCTCTTCCCTAGTGATCCAGCATTACCCATGTGCCCACATGGTCAGAGCAAAGATCTCAAGTTTCACAATTAGCTCTGTCACATTTTCAGGAGAATTTATATCCTTTGGTCCATCTTGATTATTCTGAAAACATGGCTAAGTATGTGTTGACTCACACATTTGTGATTGGTTACAGTACCGAATAGTTGACGATTTTCCATGCGTCATATCTGAGCAGATGGGTCATCCCTACATGATGTTAATTGAAAAGCATAAGTATTTCAGTAATTGGTTTATTTATATGTTCTATGGAGAGGTCATTTTTTGGAGGAAACAAACAGAAGGACCCAGCCTTTTAATCCAGTCTGTAAGTATGTGTCTTTTTGTCAGAGTGTTGAGGCCATTGATATTAAGAGTTATTATTGAAAGGTGTGTGTTTATTCTTGCCATTTCTAGCTTTTGTAGTTTTTTTTTCTGTTTTCCTTTTACTCTCTTGTATTAACTGTTATTTGAATGTGGTTTGTTTTTTCCTGTTTTCTCATGTGGGTGGTTTACATTTTTTTTTCAATCTTAAGGATCCCTTCAAGTATTTTCTGTTGAGCTGGCTTTGTAGACATGTATTCCTTTAACCTGTCTCTATTGTGAGAAAGTTATTTCTCCATCAATGGCAATGGATAACTTTGCTGGATATAATATTCTTGGGTGAAAGTTGTTATCTTTCAGAATTTGGAGTACATCACTCCAACCCTCTGGTTTTAAGGTTTGTGTTGAGAAATGTGCTGTTATCCTGATAGGCTTCCCTTTATAAGTTACTTGATTTCTCTCTCTTACTACTTTCAATGTATTTTCTTTGTTATGTGTGTTCAGTAGTTTAATAATAATATGATGAGGAGAGGTTCTTCTTTTCGTTTTGTCTGGTGTTCTAAATGCTTCCTATAAATATCTGCATTGCATCACTTTCCCTTTTTGGGGGAAATTCTCTTCTATAATTTTGTTAAAAATTACCACTTAGAGTGAAATTTATCTCCCTCCACTATACCATGAATTCTTATATTTGATCTCTTCATAGTGTCCTGGATGTCTTGAAATTACCATTTATACCTTTCTATTTATCTTCTCTGTCGTGAACTGTTCCAATTCTGCCACCTTTCTTCTGGTTTAGATATTCTGTCCTCTCTTTGATCCATTCTATTGGTGAGACTTTTTAAAGAGATTTGTATTTGACTTATTGTGTTTTTCATTTCTAGTATTTCTGATCGGTATTTCTTTATTGTTTCTATTTCCTTATTCATATCTTGTATCGACCTCCTTATTTACTTATATTGGTATCCTGTGTACTCCTTCTGGAGTTTGATTTCCTCTTTGATTTCTTTGAGCATTGTTATAATCATTCTTTTTAATTTGTTGTCAGACATTTCATCTAAGTCAGTATATGAAAGTATATATATATATATATATATATATATATATATATATGAAAATATATATGTACTTGTGTGAATATAGCAAAAGGTATGTAAAGAAATCCTAGAGAAAACAGTCAAAAGAATTTCTAGCCCTGGATGTCCTGGATGCCATAGAAAGTGATAGCTCAGTGCATCTGTCCCAGCTTTAGCCAGCTTTGTCTTCTGTGACACTTAGATGGTGGCTTTGGGCACTGGATACACCTCACCCTTAAATCTGAAATTATGACACTTGGGGAATTTTATGTCTTCCTGGGCTTCAGTACTATACAAAGCCTTTACCTCCAGGCAGACACACTCCTGGGGGCATAGTTAATACTCCAGAGCTTTCTAAGAAAATTTCCCATAAAATTACACATTTGCCTCACTTCTTTCATCCTTGTATGTGAGTTTTTCCATTGTCTCATTGGTTTTCCTGGGTGCAGTTTTTAATAAGTCAGGTCCACCTGTGACACTCTCTGGGGATACTTCAAAGAAAATCACACCTAAGACACCAGGCTAGTCCTGGATAACTTTTGCGGCATGAGGGCTAGGTCAAGGATCATTTACATCTTTCTGCATTGCTGTATTAATGGTGTAATATTCATTTCAAAACAATCAAAAATATTTTCAAGGAAAAAACGAGATTTTTTTTGTATAATTTACTTTCTTTGCTCTAGTGTACATGGTCAAGACAAAATTTTTTTCATTGTGCCTTTTCATTTCTCACATACCAAGGTAAATGTGCGTCATTCTATTTTGAAGCAGTATCTGATGTTACGTTAATGCAAGCCCACTAACAATTTTAAGCCAGAGTAGATCAGAATAAAGGATGGTATTCTGTACCTGGCTTCATCGGTTCTTGCGTTTAACTACTTAGGAGAATCATCAATGAAGCTTCACAGTTCTCTTCACCTCACTTCTCTTTTTCAAGACAGCAATTCAGAAAACAAAGGCTTGCATTTTATTGTCCACCTTTTCTTCATTCCCAATACTTCTCATCATTTTTCTCTAATACGACTTACGGAAATATTACAAGTGGGAAAGTCTAGAGACAACTTTATTTTTAGTTGTAATTGTAAAGCTCTCAACATTTTCTTCTGAAAAGATGCTCTTTGTGATTCCTCTTGGCAGATGGACTCAAAGTTCAAACTCCAAGTCAGATATTTGTATGAAGTATAGTAGTCCTAGCTGAATTGTTACCTAAAAAATGAATTCTTGAAATAAACCAAAGAAAATATGATAAGAAAATTGTATTCATAGGATTTTCTATCCTTGCTTAGGTATAAACTTAAGCAAGTTTTATTCTAAAATATGTAATCATGGAGACTGGAAGAAAGCAGGAAACATTGTCAGTTTCCTTTGATCAGTCTATGTAATGAACAACTGATGTTTAACTATGTCTAATATCATGACATGGTATTGTGCACATTATAAAACAATTACATGAAAGACACTACTCTATGGATGGAGTTTCTTCCTAGCAAATATCTGCATGGTATTTTTATTCATTTGGGAAACTCTAGCTACCCAAGAAGAATATTTTGTAACTGAAAAACACAAGCAGATGTAAAGGACACACATTTCTGTCTATGCGAGATGAAAACTTATGTAGAGCTATTTTCTAGCATATTCATAAACTATTTTGCAAATGAATGAAAATGTTTTTTAATATCTTGTGTTTCTAAGCATGATTTGGTCATTGCCAAGCTATGCTACCAGGATGCATTTGTGGGACTGACTAGAGGCTATTTCTTTGGGCTCAACTCCCATAACTATGATATAGTGGGACATACATTTCTAAGGAAAGTCTAACAAATACAGACATTTGGATTCCGTGTTACAAAAGAATTTCTCTGACTAACAGATTTAATATCTCTTAATTTTTATTGCAATGTAATTTACATATAGTAAAATGCAACAATTTTGACTGTACAGTCCAATGAGTTTGGTAATTATACATACCTGTGTAATCAGCAAAACCAAACCAAGAGACAGAACATTGTAATTACCTCAAGCAATTTGCCTCACTCCATTTTCCTGTCAATTCCACTTCAACAGAGCCATCCGCTTTCTGTCTTCCACCTCCAAGGATAGCTCTGCCTCTTATTAGACATTACGGAAATAGAGCCATTTAAGACACGTTCTTGTGAATCTGACTTTCTCATTCAACGTATGTTTTCAAATGATCTATGCTTTTTTATTGTCACGTAATATTGTGCTTCATGAATGCTTCAACTTTTTCTTATTCAATCATCTCTCAATGGATACATGTTTTTGATTCTCTGGGGTAAGCAGCTGGGTTGGGACTCATTGGGTTATGGGTCAGATATGTTTAAATTTTCAAGAAACGTCCAAACACGTCTCCAAATAAATAGTATTATTTTGCCTCACAACTAGCAACATGCAAGAGTATCCAGTTATCCCATGTCCTTATTGATTTTGGTGCTGTTGATCTTTCTTATTTTGTTTATAAAAGCAATTTTATTTATTCATTTTTGAGGGAAACTATGGGTGTGTCAGGACTTTCCACTGCTGCAAACCAACTCTAGATACATGTGCCACTTTGTGCTTTATGAGGTACTGGGCACTAGGGAATCAAACCAAGGCTAGCAGCCTTTGCAAGCAAGTGCTTTGTACTGTTTAGACATCTCCCTAGTCCCTCTCTTATTTTAACATGTGTGAAAGATTGTTTTATGAGTGGTTTTGCATTTAATAGTCATGGAATCTTCAATAAGTCGTAACAAGAAGCAGGAACCTTTACAACTGGAAATTCACAATTTTCTCTCATATCTTGAAGAATATTGATACTTATCAACTTAACTAATTATTTTAAAGAACTAATATCTATTTTGCTGATATTTCATATCATTGGTCTTTTTTCGATTTCATTAATGTATATTATTTATTTCAAGATTTGTCTTGTCCTTGATCCCTAATTTAATGATACAAAAGAGAAAATATTCTGCACAATTTTAATCTTTTACCTTTCCTGGGTTTCCCCTCCCCCATGGTCCATCATGTATACAGGATAATGTTGCCTATGCCCTTGAAAAGAATTTCTGCCTTTACTGGGTGCAGTGTTCAGTTAATGTAAATTAGATCATATTGGTTGATTGCACTCTTCACATATTAATTTCCCTGACTCTTTTTGTTTTATTAATTATTCACTGAGCCTAGGACTTGCAAGTAAACTTTATCAGTAGGCAAAAACTTCAACATACTATAAATATGCTAAATAATATAGAGAAATAAAGGTAAAAAGGAATATTAAGGAATGCTATAATAAAGAACTGGAGTCCATATCAAGAAAGTAAATGGATGTTATAGAATGAAAATGAAGTGTCTGAAATCAGTTCACTTGATTGTCTTAAGAGCCAAAGAAGCCACTTTTAGTGAACCCCAAGTCCTGTCAACAGAGAATGTCCAGGATGGATGCTTTTAAAAGGTTACAAATCTTTATTTGTTGGCTTATTATCTTTCAAAGCAAATATCTGACATAAACTCACTATGAAAATTGGGGTGTCCTATAACTTGCAATCCTCCTTCAGGCTACCAAATTTGGGGATCATGTGTGGACACTACCATATCCTCAGGTAAATATTTAATAATAATAGAATATTTGAACCTGTCTGTGTCCAGAGTGTGATGTTACTGACTTGGAAGATGGCCTGAAGGTTCCAAGAGATGCCCACTGCAACCCAGGAGGGTAGAAGTCAGTAGGCTCGACAAAGGCCAATGAAGGTGGGGCAGGAGTAGATTGTGTTGTCACCTGAAAATTGGTGGTCCTCAAAGCCTCACTGTGTTTCCTCATCCACTTTTAGAAAAATGTCAAATGCACCTCATACCTTTCCTTTAGGGTCCACGTGCTGAAGTGTATATTTTCTCTTACAGCTTTGGATGAGCTTGGCTGGCCTCTCACTGGTACCCTGGCATAGTACCTCCTGTGTCTGTCCACTTTCACCTTGCAGATGTGTCATCAGTTTTGTCCATGTTCCCCTATACCTATGTGAACTCCAAGTTCACATAAAACTGATCTATGTCATTTCTTAGGAAAACCTGGTGAAGCCCTCACTGAGGTATCCATCCATATGCAGGTTCACCTCTGCTTCAGTGGTTCAGTACTAGATCTCCTCCTCTTCTCTGAGTCTCTCTCTCTCTCTCTCTCTCTCTCTCTCTCTCTCTCTTTCTGGCTTCTTGGAGCTAGAGGTATTGAGGAGTGAGACTGCAGAGATTAGTTTGCCTGGATGCCAGCCTGTGGGTTAACAGACCAATGATCTTTTGCTTGTCCAAGAGCAAAAGAATGGAGTGGGGTTTACTGTGAGGCCTTACAACTGGACTGGGCTCAGGCCACAATCATGTTTTATAGCATGGATGTATCTAGCAGCTGAAATTGAGGGGAATACTTGCTGACCTCTCCCTTCCTGAAGTGGAATCTTGAATGTGATTTGGGGTAAAAGCAATTAACCATCTATAAAAACGAGCTTTGCCACCATTATGACACGTGGTTAACATTATTCAGATTTAAGGCATTCACACAAGGAGAATTCTGAAATTGGTGATGGGTAAAGACACACATGATTCATGGAAAATTAACTCCAAATTGCTTAAGAATATGTGGCAATTTCAGTAGTAATCAAAGACCTGGAAAAGAAAAGTGTTTATTTATTTATTTATAACATTTGCATAATTTAAAAAGTAATATTCAGTGTTGCTCATGTAAGTGAAGTAGACATTCTAATCTTTTCTATATCACAGTGTAATCTCTTTTAGAAAATACTTGTAAGTAAACATCTGAAGGTTGAAAATATATTTACCTGCTCACATTTAGGACTCTGTAACCAGGATATAATCCAAAGATTGTTCCTTAAAACAACCATTACATAATTTAAATCTAAAATTATGCTAAATATACAGTGTTAGGAAGAATAATTTGCTGTCATTATATAATTAAATATATACCACCTTTAAAATCATATTAGACAAAACTAGAAAATGTCTATGAGTAAAAGATAATGAAGGATCTAACATTTCAATAAGCTACATGGCCTGAATAACATTAAAAATTTCTTTACTAGTAAATATATGCAAAATGCTTACTACAATTTTTCTGATATTAGCATCTTGGAAAGTATTTTTAGAAATATTTTTGTACCTTGCAACCTGCCTTTCATGATGCTAAAAAGGAAATTACATATACACATGTATCCTTATACTACATATGCATGATATGTTATAAAAGCTAATATGTTAATGTACATATATACACATAATATTTTATCTGTGCATGTATAATATATGCAAAAACATGAGTGATAAGAAAAACCTCAATTTGAATTGAACAGCATTGATTTTCCTTTAGTGAAACTATTTAACATTAAGCTAGAGAGTTAATTAAGCAAGAAACCAGTAAAAAAGGGAAAGTTTTTTTAAAAAAAAATTAAAAATAGCTAAGTTAAAATGAAAAAAGAATCATGGGACAAGGTCAATGTCAACAAATTTATTTATGACAAGAAATGAAAATGTTAAGCTCAACAAATTGAAGGCAATGCTCTTGAAATTCTCAGAATACAAGGTGCTCCTTCGTTTATTATGCTTAGTAACTATAAAACCATCATGCTTTTCCTTTTCAGTATAGCATTCAACAAGGTTCAGGAGAAAATCAACACGTTTTTAAAAAAGTAAAATGGGCTTTTATGAAAGACTTTGCCTAACTATAGGCTAATATAAATATTTGGTGAGTATTAATAAAAGCTAAGCTAAACTTTTACTATGATGTTCAGTAGGCTAAATATATTAAAAACATTTGACCTAATGATATTTTAAATTTACAAATAATTTTTAGGATGTAACCCTATCATAAGTGAAAGTACATATATTTCTCTTTTCCTCCCTCTCTCCATATATATATATATATATATATATATATATAATCAATAGCTGAAGTTATAAAATTATCTGTTCAAATAAACATCATCTCATTGGATAAGGCAGCTCAGTTTGAGGTTTTGGATATATAGCACATTTAAAATCATTTTGCTTCTGAAAGTAGGATCTTTTTCAAGAGGAAAGAAAATATGCTAAATTTAAAGCCCTAAAAGAAGAGTACTTTTATTGCCTTAATTAAATGTAATCAAAAGCTGGAAATTAGGCACCCAGAGGTTGAGGGCTGATTTAATACACATGAAACAAAGCTCAGGCTATGATTTATGAATTAAGTAATTTTCTTTGATAAAAATGCTTTCCAGAAGAATTACAGCAATGAGAGAATTTAAGTGTGCAGGAAAAAGAATCTCCAAGGGAAATGTAAAACTTGATCTAGTTTTTCTTCCCTGGCCTACCCTGTGATTGAGTCTATTTCTTTCAGCACAGGGCACCTGACATGTATAAGTATGACATACATTCCCCCCTCGGCAACTATGATTGTCAATACATTTCTGGAATTGAATTTTCCTTTAAAATATATCTATCATAAATGGCTCAACTCTCACTCAAGTTTTCAATTAATTTTTAATTTATTTTAAATCAATTAGTAAAATGCAATCATTGTCTTGACAATATAGAACAAAGCAAGACCATAAGCCAACAGGGCAAACAGTAAATTTTGTAGGTCCATGTTTAGCATCTGGCGTGGTCTTGGGTGTTCTTGATCCTATGATCCAGTGAGGTGCAGCCAACATGGCCAGATTCCTGTGCCAGCTCTGTTCACCGACTGCAGCTTCCTGGGGGTGAGTCTTCTACATCCTGCTATCTCTGTATTACAGCTTTAGTTTGATTCTCTTGGCTTCATTCCTCACCATGCCTGGGGTTGTTTGCGGTGACTCCAATCTCATGACACCTTCAAGGTCTTCCATGGACATCTTAGAGGATGCCTCCATGACCCCACTTGCATTGAGTTCTGCATTCCTGCAAAACCAGTGTTACATGCATATTGCCAAGGCCTGTTAATGGCCTGGGCTACATATGGCCCACTTGAACCATGACATAAGGAAGAAAAATCCCAAGGAAACAATTCCCGAGCAGCCCTGTGTGAACAGGGCATCCTACCTCTGTCTGCTACCATGGTGGCATTAGAAACTAGATTTACACATTTGTTCCTGAGAGGCTGAGGTGGTAGGATCTTGTGAATTTCTGTCATGCCCTCAATGTACTGTTGGTACTGTCTCTGGGTAAAACACTTGGATTCTTCTTAATTTTAGCAATATATGTAGTAACTAAATCATCCTTGACTAGAACTTTCACATGCTTAATACCCTTCTTTGTCTGAACATATTGAATTTTTAAAAAATCTTTATAACCTGCCTTTAATTGGTTCTCACTACCAATGTGGCTATAACAGCCAGCAGTGCTCATGCTACTGACCGAATGCTGGACTGTGGTGATATTTCCCCAGATGATCAGTCTCATACCTTTCCACTCAGAGTGTTGACAAAATGTTGCCAGGCTTTTTCTGGGCATTTAACCCAGGGGGCTTCTAGATTACTTCCCAACAGAGTCTCTATTTTCTTGTGAAGCCCTGTGACCCTAAACATTTTCTGTTTTCATTTTTCTTACTCGATCTTCTGAATACTCCCCGAGAAACATGCACTGAGCTCTGCTTATGGCATTCTATGATGTCTCCAGGTAGCGTGTGCTCATTTTTCAAAATCCTTCCTGCAATCCAAAGAGTAAGTTGCTGAACCAGCATATGAGGGACGGTTGTGGCATTTCTCAGTACCTATTTCTGGTGCTCGCTAGCTTTCTTTAACTGTGACAAAATACATAACAAAAGCAACATAAAAGGAGAAAAGTGCTTATTTCAGCTCACGGTTTTAGAGGTTTTGTCCATGGTCACTTGATCCTTTTTCTTTAGCAACTAGTGTGCCAATCACAGTGAGAGAGACAGAGAGAGAGAGAGAGAGAGAGAGAGAGAGAGAGAGAGAGAGAGAGAGAGAGAGAGAGAGAGAGGAGGCCCTCTCACTACATGGCAACCAGGAAGCAATTTCCCAATATTTCCTTCAAGAGCATCTCTCCAGTGACTTAACTTCTTCCATTAGAAATCACTTCCTAAGTATTCCACCACCTCCTAATAGAGACACAGGCTATGGAACCAAGCTTGACCATGCTTATATTTAGACAAATATGCATTAGAAAAGTTTTAGATTAAAACATTGCAAATATTTTTAAATGCTGGAAAATACTATGTAATAAAATAGTAGCCAGAATAATAGGGTAGTCTTTCCATAGATATTTATCTTTTTGTTTAAATCTATATTTTATTTTTCTCTTAGAGCAAACATATAAAATGCAAATGAAATTATAAAATATTTTAGAAAAAGAAAAACATGCTTAGAGTGTTCTAAGGGGGTGGCAAAATCTTTCTACATTATTATTGCCTATTTTGGGGAGCTAGGGAGATGGCTCAATAGTTAAGGCACTTGCTTGCAAAGACTAATGACATGAGTTCAATTCTCCAACTACCCACATAAAGCCAGATACATCAATTGGCAGATGCATCTGGAGTCCCTTTGCAGAGGCTGGAGGCCCTGCCACTCCCATTCTCTTAGTCTGTCTCTCTTCTATCTCTCTGCTTACAAATAAATAAATAAATAACACATACATACATACATACATTCATATACACACACATAAATAAATAAATACATGTCGGGCTGGAGAGATGGCACAGCGGTTAAGGCACTTGCCTCCAGTGCCTAATACCCCGGTTCAATTCCCCAGGACCCACATAAACCAGACCACAAGGTGGTGGCCCTGGTGCATTCTGTCTGTCTGTCTGTCTGTCTGTCTGTCTGTCTGTCTCTCTCTCTCTCTCTCTCTCTCTCTCTCTCTCTTTCTGCTTGAAAATGAATAAATAAAATACAGGCCAATTTTTGTGATTAGCACAGGTCCTAGAATTTAATCAATGCCAATTAATATATAAAAAGTAAACTATTTCCCAAACACCAGTAGACAAATCAAGATGTATAATAGATGTACTTGATAAAAATTGAAAGATACTTATTCTGGGATGAAAGAGCTATTCCACTGACAGCTATAATTATCATAGCTTAAAACATCTTGTCTTTGGTTGAAAGACAAGGTTTTCAATTATAGAGAAAAATCTAAAAATGTGACTCCTTCCAATGGTGACAATAAGATTTGACAAGTAGTACTTGCCCTTGGGCATTTCCAGATTTTGTTATTTTTCTCTTTAGAAATGGTTCAAACAGCTAGCTCTAGTTAAAAAAAAGATAAGAAAAAAGAAAAAAATGAATTCCATAGCAAATATCTGACCATTGTTGTTTGCAGTAAATCCTTATTACAAAAGCTTCTGAAACTTGCTTAAAAACATCCTGCCTCAGGGTGTCCATGGTGGTCACATTTTAAGGAAGCTTTTATATAGTTATGTGTTGGAGAGATTAGTCCAATTTCTTGAGTTATTCCAATGCTAAAAATAGCTTGAGCAATTCTTTTTCTCAGTGAACTAAATGCGAACACTTAAGACGGAAAATACACAGAGTTGGATTTAAGGTTGCTTCTCTTATACCAAAGGCCAAAGAACTTATAAAGTTTAATATAACCTCTTATTTTTTTTAAAAAAAGTTTAGTAAAAATAAGTGGTTTAAAGGGTTTCCTTTGACAGAATGTTTTAATCGAGGCAATAATAATATGCAAGTACTCTCCTCTGCCCTTCAAAAATGTAGAGATTTTTCCTAAAAATAAGAATACATTGAAAACAAATTAGTTTCCAACCTCCAAAGGGTCATCACAGCTATGTGTCTTTTAGAAGCTTGCTTTGCGAATGTATGTATAGGACCCTCATTTTGCTGTCTAAATAGGATTACATTATTTTGCCTACTTATTAATGTTTTTCAATTATTAAAATAGTTCTATCTGTGGGAGAAGACCTTGAGAATGTCTTGTGGTAACACTACTGTGTTCTCAATGTGGAAACATGTTGAAGGAACTGAAGACAGTTGAGGTGTTCCCAGGGTCCTGAGGGTGAAAAGACACTGCTCCCTGTGCTCTGACCTCTCTCTCTGAAGAGTCACCGACATCCCTGTCTTATATCAGCTGTGCAATTAAGACAAAAGAAATATGTGAAGCTCCATACAGGACCAAGCAGAATAAGGATGTGTGGTCCAACTCCTGGGCCAGTCATGGTCAGAGGTCAGTTGTGTCCAACAAAGCAGTGTTCCTGTCAGGATCATCAAGTGTGCTGCTACTATTGTGGAACTCTGTCCTCTGAGCATGTGGCCTTCTGAATGCTGGGACAAATATAGAAGCAGCTTATGGGAGGAAAGGGTTTATTTCTACTTACAGTTCCCAGGGGAAGTTTGATCATGATTGGGGAAACATGGCATTCCAGCGCAGGAAGCTGGTATCACATCTTCACACCAGTAAGGAAGAACTGAGGGGAGAGAGAGAATAGGAAGTGGGGTCAGGTTATGAAACCCCCCCTACTGCTAGCACACACTTCCTCTAGCAAGGCTTCCTCTGCTCCACCTTCTTAATGCCACCAACTGAGACGTATTCAAATACAAGAGTCTATGGGTGTCATGGTTTGATCCAGGTGTCCCCTACAAACAAATGAATGTGTTTTGGTTGATCAATCCTCAGCTGATGGAAGTTTGGGTTTTACAACCTCACTGGAGCTGTGTTGCTGTGGGTAGGCTTATTGGGTTATAAACCAGCTTCCCCTTGCCAGTGTTTGGCACACCTTCCTGCCACTGTTTGCAGTGCTGTGGTGGAGGTGATGTCTACCCCTCTGCTCATGCCATCGTTTTCCCTGCCAGGATGGAGTCTCCCCTCAAGTCTGTAAACCTAATAAACCCATTCCTGCACAAGCTGCTTTTGCTTGGGTTCTTTTTGTGCAGGAACTAGAACGTTGACTGCAACAATGGGGGACATATTACATTCAAACCACTACAGCATAACCTCATTATTACCATCTTCATCAGAGGACACGTGATTACTCACAAGGGACCCTCACTATATTGGGCCTTTAAACATTCCCTCTTAGAAGAAGGAGTGTGGGTAGGTCTAATTATTCTCTTGCCTCCTTTAGCTGTACACAATCCTGCCCAGCTCTCTGTGGTCTGGGGAGGTGCTGGAGTTCATAGAAGGTAGAAAGTTAATTGAAGAGAGGACTTCAACTATGCAGCTTCAGTTTGCAGGAAGGTACCACTTAAACTCAGGTGGGACTTTTTCCCATTATGCAGTTATTTTGGGACCACCTTCATTCCTGTAAGTCGCCTCCCACCCATAAATCTGTAAGCCAAATGAACTCATTAGTACATTAAGATGGACTTAGTCGGAATTGTTTCTTTGGCCTGTTGTTGGTGTCCTATCTAGGGTGAATAGGCATTAGTCCACATTTTCCCAGGAAAAGTTGCCACAGAAGGTACTAACAAAGCCAGGTGTGTTAAATTGAACTACACTTGGCCTGAGGATATGCCCTACTTTGAGGTCCTGTGTAACAAACTGCAACTGAACTTAGTGGTAAACTAAGCAAGAGCCTATTTTGGGAGAATACTTCTCCAGAAAATAGCTGGGTTCCAACCAACCATAGGCTGCCAACTAATCAGATCAGGTTCAAATGAGGCAAGTACTGTTCAACTTTCTGTTCACATACACAGCCTGACACCTTGAACCTTATCTGACTCCAAGGACTGCCTGACTTGCAAATCATTTTTTTCTCAGACTATTAGGTTTAACTTTCATAAAGATTCTTTTTCTTTAATAAGTATGAGGTAGGAATGGAAAATAAGGCAAGACTATAAATGACATTTTAGATTTAAACTCCATGATCATCTAACACCTAGTGTAAGAGAAACGTCAAATCTGATGTAGATATTTTAAAAATAGATAATATGGCAAAGCTATAAATTGAAGTAAAACTCAGTAAATTTGAATTCAAGAGGGAAATGTATTCACTTTCAGAAAACTGAAGTTTCTAAACCCCTTCAGGACTTCTGGGTTGAAGGAAAGAGATGGTTTTCACTCCATAGAGATATGAAGGTGTGTTAGTTCCTTTTCTTGTTGCTGTGACAAAAGTTGGAAAGATTTGTTTTGTTCATAGTTTGAGAAATTTCAGTTCATCATGGTGGGGACAGGAAACAGAATGAAACTATCACAGGAAGAGGCCAGGGCAAGATATAATACTTCTGCCAACAAGGTCCTGTGTGGCAAATTTAATAATCACTCAAAAGAATATTCAAGTTTTGAATCCATCAATGAGTAGACTACTTATAAAGTCAGAGTTGGCATGCCTTAGGGTTCTGGAAACATCCTCACGTATACACTCGAGTGTACTCTACTAACCTTCTAGGCATTTCTCAATTAGCATAAACTGAATATGAAGAGTGAGGGGACTCAAAACTCATCAAGGCAGAAAATCAGAGGCTGCAGAGAGTAGAACACTAAAAGAAACATGTAACACCCCAAACAGGCTCAGAGAACATTGCAAAATGGGATGCAGAAAGATAGTAGGAGCCCCAGGGTGGGAAGGCATATCCTGTTCTCCCTCATCAGAGAGACTTACCAATGCATTCATGACCCCACAGTGAATATCAATAACTCCTCTGAGAAGGGTCATCAGTGGAATGAGGGTAGGGAAGAGGGGACATAAGAATATAACCTGATGAGAATATAACCAATATACAATATTTTTATACTGTTAAGTTTAATAATAATGAAAAAATATTACCCACAATCCACAAAGTTAACCAACATAGGGGGTTGGAGTGATGGCTCAGCAGTTAAAGGCTCAGCTTCTATTCCCCAGTATTTCCCACATGAAACTAAATGCACAAAGTGACACATGTGTCTAGATTTCATCTGCAGTGAAACCCTAGCACGTCTATAACTTTATCTCTCTCTCTCACCAAATAAGTAAACAGAAATATTTTTAAAAGAGTAATCACCCTAGTAGGCTACATTGTCTTGAGAATTAAGTGAATTGGAAGGAGAAATTAAAAATAGAATTATGATTTGGTAATATTGACAGATATATGCTTAAGGTAAGATAATAAAGAAGAAAACATTGAAGACAGAAAGCAGCTTTCTTTTTTATTATTGATAATTAGATACATTATATGAGGAAATCTTGTGATGGTACCCCTATTTCCCTCCTATCTGTCTCCAACCCATTGGGGACCCTTCTCACTGCCCATATTAGATCTGTCTTTGGGGTAGGGGATTATGAATTGCACAAGAGGTCACCAGTATTTTCCCCTGTTGTGTGTTGTTGCTGAGTGGGGCAATGTCTCTGGATATTCTCTCCCACCATGGATCTTACACTCTGAAATCACCTTTCTAATCCACAAAGGAAGACCTTAAAGGCAGAGAGACAGGGAGAACTGATGTGAAGGGGGGGAGGAGAGGGCAGGGAAGGTGAAGAGAAGGGAAGGGAAGGGAGAGGAAGGAGGGAAGGTGGGTAAATGTTAGAAGAAAAGTTTGCATTTTAAAAAGATGTTATGGCAAGATACTTTTATTACTTTCTTTATTGTGTATATGTGTGTAAATATATAAGGCTCATTTGAGGAATGAATAACAAATATATATATATATATATCAAACTCATTAACTAGGAAAACAGGACAGCTTTTGATGCCAGAAGTCTCTGGCAGGTACATGAGAGTCTGTAAGTATCAGGAAAGGGACAGAAGAAATGAGGGGCCCCTTCCAGAAGAGAGCAAGGTAAAGAACAGAAGAAATGAAACCCAAGCACTCTTATGGGTCACAGGGTCACAGATGGAGGCCACAGAGTAGGTCAATAGGAAATGGTCACAGTAGGCTCAGATGACAGAGTGGACATGTTTTGGATCAGCCCAGAAGCCAAGCCTGACGTGTGATCTCTGAAGAGCTCACACATAGTCAGGTTCCTTCTTCAGGGCATGGGATGTGGTATCTTATGTCATGTCCTCAAGAGAGACTAACCCAATGGGTTGTATGGTGAAATTTCCAAGGAACATCAATGTCTTTAGTTAAGTGGAAAATGAAAATTAACATATCCATTTATTTTCCTTTTATTTAATACAGGAATAAACGGGAATGAAGAGCAGTCTGCTAATTCCTTTAACAGCCATCTCTGTTTTGCCGAGGGAGAGTACCTCTCTTTAGATTCCCAAGTTAAAATTTACTCTCTGACTGCTTTGGATTGATTTTCATGGCTCCGATTAACATCTAGCAATAGTAGAAGTGCCATTTATTAGGAAATATGAAGCTGCTTTTTAAAATCCGTTGAATATGTTACAATGCGATTTGTTGCATGTTAAAAGATTTGATGAATAAATTGTTTCCATCCTTAGGATGATCTGAGAGGGGCCATGTTTCCATCCTGAGGACCATCTGAGAAGGGCCATTTGAACATACACAGGTCACAAGGTTCACAGCCAGGCATCTTTCTAAACACTCCATTTAAAAATATTTTTATTTATTTAGTTGAGTGATGTATTTATATCACTCAAAATATATAATAAATATGGAGAGAGATAGATAGAGAGAGAATACAAGCTCAAATGGGCCTCTTGGCACTGCAAACACTTGGTGCATTGGGCTTCATGGAGGTACTGGGGAATTAAACCTAGGCTGCCAGGCTTTGTAAGCACTTTGAATAATTTCTCCAGCCCCTCAATTAATTCATTTTTGCAGAGTAAGAGAGTTTGGCAAATACAAAATGCTAACTTTTATATCATTCTAAATTATATCCTTACCTTGTTAATGAATATAAACTCCATTCTGAATATATTATCAATTATAGGGTCTATGTTAAATTGAGCCTTTCTTTCATATAAATATTTTGTAGGTTTTAAAAATAAGTTGCCGTTTGAAATGTCTTTTTAGCATGTTGAAACTAGAAGTTATCTTTTTGTTTTTATTTAGTTTTTAGTCATTCTCTTACGATTGGTCATCTGGGTGGTGAGCAATGTTGTGTTTGGAGAAATGGAACCTTCTAGGCACTTGTCTTGGCTTGGTCACAACTGCCATCTGATGTATGTCACCGAGTATGGGGAATATCAGCCACTCAGAGACAGGGGATAGAGGACGGTGATGCCTGAGTGATCTCAGAAAAGCCCATGTCTGAAGAGATGAACAGAAGGAAGCAGCCTGGGGGTCTGGGTGAAGAGTCAGGATCAAGTGCTCTGCCCTGTTCTGGCTGGTACAGATGCCCAGGGCATGGGATGCTCTTTCACCAAGCAGGAAATCCCAACTCTGAGCTCTAAGGAAACACAGAACGAGGCTCATTAGACAACCTAATTGAGTTGCCCTTGACAATAACTTCCCAAAAACTGTACAGTCCTTTCACATCTCACCATTTTAACATACCAGTGCTTTGGATGATGAAAAGCACAATGTTAATTGCTCCTCATTTAGTCATTTCATTTATTAGTTCTTAATAAAAATGAGGACCTAATATTAAATCAGATTTATGTGAAAGGCTTTCTACCAGGCACAAAAATTACTCTTAAGTTTGTAGTGTTCAGAGCTCTAAATGAATCTAGAAATAGAGTTCATAGTAAATTCTGACTTTCCTCCCCACCATTATACCTAAATTTCTCTCACTCAGATTTCTATGTCTTAATACTTCCTCTTGCTTAACATGTTTCTTCAATATTAAAAGCTGACAGATAATATAATTTGTCAAAACATATAATGTTGAGAATTTCAGCTGCATTTGAATACCCCACCCGTTATCAACTACATTTACCAATGAGCAAGCGAGACTCAGCACATTATGTAACTTGACCTATCAATTGGAACTCTGTCTTACTGACTTCAGAGAAGGTGTTCTTCATCCGCATACCATCTTACCACCACCTTTTGGCTGCTTTTGTACCATTCTTTCCTCCTCTAACAGACTATTAGGCTCAAATTCATTGTATTTAGTGTAATAATATACACGTGAAATAGCTCTATACTGGTTTATTCATTGTTACAACAGAATACCAGAGCCAAGCTACTTGGTGAAGAAAAGAGGTTAATTTAGCTGATAGTTTTGGAAGCTGAAAGCTCAAACAGCAGCGAGCAGGCTCCGTTGAGGGCCTTCCCTTGGTGACATTATGTATGACAAGTAGAGAAAACACCCAGGGAGAAGAGATACAGCAGCAGAGCAGGAAGCCACAAGGTGGTTTGGGGTCATTTAACCCTTGTAGGAACTTGGTCTGATAAGAGCTTGCTCCGGAAGGCCAGCATTCTTTGCAGAGGTCAGAATCCTAACTGATCTTATATACAAAGTTATTTTGTCTACCATTATATACTATGTAGATTTCCTGGTTCCCTGGAAGATCTATCTAAAATTCTTATCATAGCCCCTGGCCGCCACTTTTCCCGGCTGCCTTTACCCCTGAGAGTGCCGCACCCATTCCCCCGTTTCTCATCCATCCACCTCTGCTCCCTCATTCATCTCCCCAAGGCCCAGGCTCATGCCAATTTTGTGTTGATTGCAATTCCAAAAATAATTACTTATTACTTATTGAAAAAAAAAACAGAGAATATGAAAGCGAGAAAAACCCAGATATGGAGTCCAGGCATTTATTAGTAGGGAGAATGAATGCAGGCATGTGTCTGGAACCCCAGTGGGGAGGAGGCAGACGAGAGGACTACTGACATTCCCTGGTCATCCGATTTAACTGAGAAACTGGAATCTGGCATAAAGTGATAGAGCAGGACACCCTATGTCCTCTGGCCTCTGCGTGTGTGCCCGCATGTACACACACACACACACACACACACACACACACACACACACACACTCTTCTACCTACTGAGTGGGAAGGGATGGCAGGGCAGGAATTGGTCATCTGTGGCTGATGCTTCAGTCAAGACTCTTAGAAGCCTCAAAGCTTGGTTCACAAGACGTGATAGAAAAAGAGTGACCTAGTGATGATTTCCTGGAAGGCAACTAACTCTCTAAGCAGTTAGTACTTCATTCTGGAGGCTGCCATTCTCCATGGAGGTTTGTGAGCAGGGAAACAGCATCAGAGGTATGGTCTGGAGAGAAGAAAACCTAGGTGTCATTTCTAATCTTTGGGATCTATCAGAGTCTAATCAATCATCAAGTTCATGACATGTGGAGGCCTGAGGCTTCCTTCCTCCTGGCACAGGGAGGTAGTCAGTGGTTGGGGTAAACAGGGCCTGCTGCATTTTTAAGATATTCCATGGGCAAACTGTGTGTTTCAAAGACACTGTTTTTAGGGCTGAGACATCTGTGTGGGGTTAACCTAAGAACTCAGATCTTCCCAAGAATCTGAGGTTTCCATTTTCCCTTCACCACAATCCTGAGGGAGCTTTTCCAGGCTGGATTTTCTCTGAAGACTTTCCTAACTTAATCCCTTAGGTTTGGGGAAAGAAAGTCACTAAACTGTTACAAACTGACTTCTAAAATCACCACCTGTCATGTGTGCTCAGTAGAAGTAGAGATAGAATAAAAAAAAAGAAATTCTTAACTCTGGACAGCAGTGAGACAGTGTGTATAATTCACTGCCCCACAGTCTTCGCTGCTCATTTTCATACACCAGTAGTTGTCACAAATTTTCTAGTCATCCTATCAAAGCACATTTATATAAAAATATCACCAACAAAGGAGTCCTCATTGCCTACCATATCATTTTACATTTATATAACAGAAGCAACTTTCTTAGAGGTTGTGTTGTTTCACAGAAAGGTCGTTATCTAGTAAGCAAGGAACATTCTTTATTCATAGTAATAATTCGTGTAATTTTACAAATTCTACAGTCTGGGAGGGAAAAGTAGGATTATTCCTTTCCCCCTTTTTAAGATTTGGGAACCAAGGCTCTGCTAGACAGGTGACAGAGACAAGGCCTGGACCTGTGTCTGAATCTGGATATGAAGCTATCAGAACTCTGGCTTGGGCGTCCAGCTGTGGAGGATTGGGTGAGATATCTCCTCTCAACTTTTCTTATTTGTAAAGCTCACTTTGATTTGATATCCAAAATCTCCCTGAAGTACTGAGTCTAACTTCCCTCATTTCTGAAATAAATTTAAATCAGATTATTTAGATGTTCATGATTTCTCAATATAAGATCATAACATAAAATGTATTTTTTCATAGGCATTAAGTAGATATTCCCCTGTACTTATTTACTTGAGACAAATCTATCATAGCATTAAAATTAAAGGACAACTGCATAAAACCAAAATAAAACAAAAAATGGTGCTACAATTTTAAAAAGAATGTAAGCCAAGCCTATTTAATTTTATTTTCCATTTTGTTTTGTATGTCCCATGATATTTAGGATTATTTTTAATTTGCATACAGAATGGCTATTTAATTTATTATTTGATTCCTAAATTAATTGCATCCTACGCAGTCTTTTGTAAGAAACATTTTTAAACTTACTGAAATAATTAGTAGAAGAGATATTTATTGATCAATTTGAAAGTGTTCCACTTAAGAATGGAATTATTGGATCCTATGAATAGTATATGTTTGATTTTTTGGAAGAACCTGCCAAACTGTTTTTTAGCATAGCTGTGATTTATTTGTTTTAGAATGATATTAGCTTTAGTATTTGTAATTGTACGTTTTTACCACTTGCAGGACATGCCTCTCACTGAATTCTTAAAAGGCATTTTTCTGGTCCCCCATGACATTGAGCCTGTCTTTACAGACATTTGTGTGTCTTCTGTAGAACAGGCTTCAAAACATTTTCCCTAATTTAATAATTTGGCCTCCTTCATTTTGAGCTAGAAGTCTTTAATATTTTGTTAGATACACACATTACAAATATTTTCCCTCAGTCTATGCCTTGTGCTTTCATTTTTCAGTCGTTCAGATTTACCAAGACATAATTGAAAAAATGTACATATTTAGATGCACAACTTGATGTTTTGGTATATGATGAAATGATCACCCCAAACCACTTAACGTATCCACCACCTCACATAGCTGCCTTTCCGTTTTCATTGCCTCCCTTCTTCTCTCCTCTCCTTTCCTCTACTCTACTTGAAAAGGGGAGTTGTTGCATCAGACCCCAATGAAATACAGAGGTTCATTAGGTAATGTGTTGAAAATTTATATCCCCCAAACTGAAAAATTTCAAAGAAATGGAGGAATTCATAAATGCATATAATCTACAAAAATTAAGAAGACATAAACAACTTTAACAGATACATGTTAAGTAACAAAATAGGGGTTGTAATTAAAAGAAAATCTCCACAAAAATACCTAGGATTCCATGCACTGCCGAATTCCACCAAACCTTTTTTTTAAAAAAATATTTTATTTATTCATTTTCAAAGAGAGAGAGAGAGAGAGAGAGAGACAGAGAGACAGAGAGACAGAGAGACAGACAGAGAGATCACACCAGGGCCACCACCTTGTGGGTCTGGCTTATGTGGGTACTGGGGAATTGAACCCAGGGCCTTAGGCACTGGAGGCAAGTGCCTTAACTGATTAGCCATCTCTCCAGCCCCTCCATCAAACCTTTAAGGAAGAGCTAACACCAACACTCCTCAAACTACTCCTCAAAACAGAGAGGTAATGAAGACTACCAAGCTCATGGTATGAAGAAAGCCTTACCCTGATACAAAAATCAAATAAGGGTACAATGACAACAAAACTATCAATTTCTCCAATGTTCATAGATGCAAATATTGTCCATAAAAATATGTCAATCAAATTCTCGAGTATATGAAGAAGACCATACACTATGAGCAAGCTAGTTTCATTCCAGGAATGACTCAGCACATCAAGTCAATAGACCTAACATGCACATATATAGACCCAAGGACAGAAAGCACGTGATTACCTTCATCAAGGCAGAAAAGCTTTTGACAAAACTAAACATCCCTTCATGATAAAAACTTTAAAGAAACTAGGAATATAAGAAACATACCTCAACACAACAAAGGCTGTATACAACAGACCTATAGCCAACACTTGCAAACAGGAAAAATGAATGAATTCCTTCTAAAATCAAAAACCAGCACAGGGTGCCCTTCTCACTGCTCTTACTCTATATAGAATTTGCTGTCTTACCTGGAGCAAAAAAAATTAAAGAAATAAAAGGGATACAGATAGGAAACATAAAAGCCAAATACATGATCCTGTGCCTTAAAAACCTTACAAGGACATAAGAAAACTCTCAGACTGATTTGGAAAAAAAAAGTTGTTAGCAAAGTAGACAAATCTAAAATTGACATACAGACAGTAGCTTGCCTGTGTACCACTAACCAATTTGTGGAAAAATAGCCCATACATAGTAGCTTTAAAATTACCTTGGAATAAACCTAACCAAGGAAATCCATAACCTCTGCAATGAAATCTTTAAGACGTTACAAAGAAAAACTGAATAAGACATTAGAAGGCAGAGGACTCCCTGTGCTCTTGAATTGGCAGAATTTTTTTTAAAAAGGCTTAAATGACAAAAGATTTTCAGGTTACACGCTATCCCAGAACTTTTCCAGTTACATTCTTCATAGAAATGAAGACCATACAATCCTGAAATTCATATGAAGGCACAAAAGACCCTCAAATAACCAAAGCGGTACTATGTAGAAAGTTCAGTGCTGGATGTATCACAATAGCTGATCTCAAATTATATTACATAAAACACTGAGACTGCCTCAGAAAAACACTTCAGGAGGGATTTTCTGAAAAGGATTTCCAATAACATAGTAAAGAATCTCTCAAGAATTGACAAATGGGGTTATATTATATTGAAATGATTCTGGACATCTAAGTAACTTGTTAGGGTGAAGAGAAAGTCTACAGAATGGAAAAACTCTTTTCCAAGTATATATCAGAAAGTGGATCATATATAGAATACATATGCATATATGTATATACATATATATTATACATGTATATATATATATTATAAACATATGTGCTGTTTATAAACACATATGTATTTATACATATATATATGTGCACAAATCAAACACCAATAATAACCATCCAATCACTGAGCTAATAAAATGAATACATAGTTCTCAGAAGAAGAAACACAGATGGCCAATACAGATTTGAAAATGTATTCAACATCCTTAAGCATACATATTAAAATTGCTTTAAGACTCCATTTGACCCCAGTCAGAATGGCTGTCATCCAGAGAAAATAAGAAAATTCCTGGTAAAGATTTACAGGAAGATGGCTACAAACCTGTGTAGCCACTAGGAAGCTCTGCAAGGAAGTTCCTGAAGAAACTCAAATTAGGTAGAACTGTCATCTGGCCCAGATACACCACATCTGGTTCGATCTCCAAAGGAGTGGAAGTCATCCCAACATGCCATAGAGTTACATTCACATGCATGTTTACTTCTGTTCTGCCTATAGCTAAGAAGCAGAACCAGGCTAGATATCCATCAACAGATGAACGGATAAGGAAAATGTGATATATACACCCAATGAAATTTTATTCACCTGCAAAAAAAAAATTATGTCCTGACATTTCCAGAAAAAGGGATGGAAATGGAGCATTATGTTAAGTGGAATAAACCTCAGACAGACATAGGCTACATTTTCTCCGATATGTAGAATCTAGGATTTAGACGTGTGTGTATAGATCATGAAATCGGAAAGGGGCCAAGAGCAGAGAGAACAGCATCTTTTTTGTTAATATTTTATTTATTTATGAGAGAGAAAGAGAGAGAGAGAGAGAGAGAGAGAGAGAGAGAGAGAGAGAGAGAGAGAGAGAGAGAGAGAGAGAGAGAATGGGCACGCCAGGGCCTCCATCCACTGCAAAAGAACTCCAGATACTTATGCCCTCTTGTGCATTGGGCTTTTTTATATGGGCAGTGGGGAATCAAACTTGGGTCCTTCTACATTGCAGACAAATGCCTTAACCACTAAGCAATCTCTTCAGCCCAAGAGAATAGCATCTCAAGGAAGGGGAGAAGGTAGAGTAAGAAAGGGTCATGGAATGCATGCTATAGGAAAGCCAAAGAGGAAACTATTGGGGACAGGAAGGGACCATCAAGAGCAGGGAATGGAGGTGAGAGAGGAGGAAGACGAGGAACAAGACCTAATGACTAGACATATGAAAGCGCCTTAACAAAGCCATTGTTTTGTAAGCTAACAAAACATTTACACAAAGAAGACGTCACTGGAGCTACTCAGGGATGTCGCTAAGTTTTACTCACTTCAAAACTGTGTGTTTATTGCTGAGGGTTTCCCTTGTGACCACTGTTCTAAATTGAGTATTTTTCTACATTGTGTTTCTAATTTGGTTATGCTTGGGTATCAAAGAAACTACTATATATATATATATATATATATATATATATATATATATATATATATATATATATATATATATATATATATATATATATATATATATATATATATATATATATATATATATATATATATATATATATAATTTTGCGCCATGACATTTCACTGAATTTCCTTGCTATATTCAGAAATTATCTCAGTGGGCTTTCTTGGTGTTTTCAACTAAAATAATATAAGTGCCGGATAAAACCATTTTTAGCCCTTCTTTTCAATACCTTTACATTGAATTTCTCTTACTTGATTGCATTGGCCAGTTCCGCCAGTGGAATACTAAACAACAGTTTTCAAAGTCGGCATTCTTATTTTGTTTCTAAATTGAATGAGTTCTGTGTTTCTAAATAGAACATGATGATGATATCGCCAGAGAAGTGTGTTTTATTATGTAGAGAAAATACTCATCTAATCTTTACTTGAATATCTTCATTTAAAATTGAAGACACTTGTCAAATGTCATTTCAGTATCTACGGAAGCAATCACAACAGTTCTCCTTGACACCTATAATAATTTTAATTAATATAACTGATATTGCTACCCAAGCCCCCATAATTTGACTTTATAGGTTTTTGTTTATTTGGTTTTGTTTTTTTGAGGTAGGATCTCGCTCTAGCCCAGGCTGACATGGAATTCACTATGTAGTCTCAGGGTGGCCTTGAACTCACAGCAACCCTCCTACCTCTGCCTCCTGAGTGCTGGGACTAAAGGCATGAGCCACCATGCCCGGCTCTTCATAGTTATTGATTATTGTTGTGAAATCATCCTCATCTTGCTAAAATATATCTAAGATGTATAGTATCTTAAATTCCTGCTAGGTAACTTATTTCAAACCTTTAGATTATCCTTTTTTGTTTCATTCGATATCACAATCACATTATTAAAAGCATTTGAAATTTTTCTCTTCAGTGTTTGTTTAGAAAGAACAATAAGCTTAGCAAGCTGGAAGGGTAGCTTAGTGGTGAAACAAAGGCTTAGTGTCATCAGGCCTTAGGTTCAATACCCAGAGCCGCAAACTACACAGTGGCTTTCTATGTATCTATGTAGTAGCTTCTGGCTATAAAGTCATTTGGGCTATTATTCTGGTAAATTATTATACTAGTGTTTCTATTGATTGTCTAAAAATTGTTTTTTCAATTTTTTTTATTAAGTAGAAACGGTGCATGGATACATCCTGTATGCTAGCATCATTTCCTTCTCCGTGTCCCCACTCCACTGAGGGCCTTCCTCACTGGGATTGCTGGTATTCACTGTGTGTTTTGAGTTGTGAGAGCAAGAGTCAGTCATTGGGAGAGGACAATGCCTCTGGATATTTCATCCATCTCCGTGGCTCTTACAATCTTTCTGCCCCTTCTGCAAATTTCCCTGAGCCTTGTGGATGGGTTTTAATTCTACTTTAGTGCTGAGCTCTCAGAAGCTTGTAGATTTCTGCTTTGGTGAATTTGGAATATCCTCAGTGTCTGTCTCCACCCTAGAATGGGATGTCAATTTCTATTCCTTTAGCACCTGTATTAGTAAATTGCATACTTTTATTATTTTATTTTATTTATTCATTTCAAGCAGAGAGAAAGAGAGAGAGGGGGAGAGAGAGGGGGAGAGGGGGAGAGAGAGGGAGAAAGAGGGAGAGAGCGAGCACCAGGGCTACCACCTTGTGGGTCTGGCTTATGTGGGTACTGGGGAATTGAACCTGGGAACTTAGGCACTGGAGGCAAGTGCCTTAACTGCTGAGCCATCTCTCCAGTCCCAAATTGTATACTTTTAAACACACAAAGGGGGAAGAAAAAAGAAAAACTGACTACCTTGGGTGCAGTTCATACCCCCCTAGCCTATGGACAGTTACAGTATGTATGTGCACTGAGGAAGGACCCCAGCGGGTAGGGGACAGAGAGGAGGGAAATAGGAACACCTTCACAAAATTTGCTCATACAATGTATATAATTATTCATAATAAGATATTAAAATTAAAAAAAAAACTTAAAATAAATAAATTGACAAAAATGGAGCAGTGCAAAACAAGCCTATACATGATAATCTTTGAAATGATTTTTGTACATTTGAGCACAAAAAAGTATTTCAATATTTTAATAGTCATTATTTCATTTATTTATTTATTTATTAGAGAGAGAGACAGACAGACAGAAAGAAAGAAAGAAGCAGAGAGATAGAGTGAGGAGGGGCATGCCAGGGCCACCTACCACTGCAAACGAACTCCAGATGCATATGTCACTTTGTGCAGAACCCAGACATTCAGGGTTTTGCAAAGCAAGTGCCTTTAATTCCTGATGATACTTCTTTTCCTATAATTTGTTTATACAATTGTGTTTTCTCCAACCCTCTTTACTATTAATTAGATTATTCTATTATATCGATTTCTTCAAAGATTACTATTTTTGTGATGCACTGAATTAAATTAGGGTTGCTTGCATGAGCACAGTGGGGTGATTTACTGGAGTATGGACACCTTACCAGGGGCTGCACCACAGAAGAACATTACCCTATGTCCTCCAGGAATCAACTCAGGGGAGAGCGGGGTCTAATGAGCCCCTTTCCCATCCATGATGGAATGTTGACAGATTCAGTCTTATACAGGAAGCCACAGCTGGTGTGAATGCAATAGTAACAGCCATGATATGCTCAGAAGTCAGTATCAATAGTCCTCCTCTGCAGCCTCCAGCTCTTGCATTCTGTGCCTCCTCTTCCACGATGTTCCCTGAGTCTTACAGGGGGTGATATAGATACTTTCTTTGGGCTGAACATTTATATTATCCGTGCTTTGCTCACTCACTCATCTCTGCATTCATCTATGCTCACTGCAAGAAGTAACTTCTATGATGTGGGCTGAGAGACAAGAAATGAGCCAGTTTCCTGCACATGCCATGTTTCCCCACTGCAATGGAACTTACCTTAGAAGCTGTAAGCCTGAAATAAACCATCTCCTCCCATAAGCTGCTTCTGCTTGGCTGTTTTGTCCCAGCAACAAGAAGGTAATGGCTGTAATGATATTTGCTAGGGTCCAGGAGAAACTGCAGAGGAAGCAGCCACACCAGTGCTGCTCCCAATGCCAGCCTGACAACCATCCCCAAGGAAACAGCAGCAAACACTGGAGAATCAAAACATACAATAGCAGAAATACAGAGGCTACAGAGAACTCAACACTAAAACAAACTACTAACCAATCTGCTAAGGCTTGGGAATTGTGGAAGAGGGGCTGGAAGATTGTAAGAGCCACAGGGCAGGTAGAAATATCCTGAAGCATAGATTTCCCCCAGGACTCACTGAGGCCCTAATTACCCTACAGTGAAAACCAATAACCAAACTAAGGAAGGCCCTCAGGGAAATCAGGACAGAGGGAGAGGGGAGAGAAGATTATAACCTATATAAATAACAAATAAATAAATATTTAAAATATAATAGTTCACAATGATTTAAGAGTGATTGAAACACTCCATAGTTTATCCATAAAATGTCTATCCTATTCCACTACTAGTTAATTCTGAATTTATGGATGTTAAAATGATTATCTCCCTTTTATCACTGTCTGAGGTCTGATTCTGATCAGGCATGTTTTGCTCTTCAAGGCTGGAAACATTGTAGAGTATTACTTCATTTACGATTTATATACTCTGTGTTGATTACATTCTCATGCCTTAATGTTGAATTTCTTAATATGATATGTGAGGGATTTCATGTTGAGTCTTTAATCTTTTGGCTTAAGAACTGGTGTTTCGTATAGGTGTGCAATGAAACATGTTTTGGAAAGTCTTTACGAAATGAGGTTTATTTAAAGCTTTCGAGAATCTCAGTGAAGTGGTTCATTTCCCATCATTAATATTAATGTAATAAGATCTTCGTTTATCTGTTCAATAACCAGAGGAATAAAGACTTTTAGTAAAAACTCATTCTAATTATCTTTTCTAATCTTCTCAAACATTATCAAAAAGACACGTTCTTTCTTATGTGGCAATATAGGCCACGGTCGTTTAAGAATATTTTTTGTAAAGGCTAATCCTTTTTTCCTCCGTAAATTCAATCACATACTATTCATTTATGCACGCCAGTCTTTCTGCTACTCATTTTATTCTGCTCCTAAATTCTTCATGTTTCATATCAATCTTCACATCATTTCATGGAGAAGAAAGATGCAGATGTGTTTAATTCTTACTTTCTATATGATAGACACAAAAGAAAGAATTATCAACTGTCCTGTTTAAAGCAAATGGTTTCCATGCCAGGGTAAGACTTTATTTTGTGAGTGGTGTGTGTGTGTGTGAATGTGTGTGTGTGTGTGTGTGTGTGTGTGTGTGTGTGTGTGTGTGTGTGTGTATGAGTGTGTCAGGGCTTCTTGCTACTGTATACGAAAGGTTGTCTTATGTGGACTTCTTGGGAATTGAACTTAGGCTGGAAGGTTTTGTAATCAAAGGTGCAGCCATCTTCCCAACACCCCTGAGTCTTTTTCATTTTACCCAGGAGTTTGCTTTGTAAAGCTTTCTAGAAGACAAGCCCTGAGAATCCTAAGGAGTCTAGACCATGGTGAGCTACTCCACCTTCAAGAATTTAAAGTGCTATATACAATACAAGTTTTGTAAACTCATTTTAGTAATTTTCAGGCTATATTTTCTACATGTGAATGTATGTATTGTGTGCAGGAGTATGTGTGTGGGTGCATGTGCGTGTGCATGGGTGGGGTGTGTGTACATCATGTGTGCTCATATATGAATGCCAGAGGTCAGTGTCTCTCAGTATCACTCAATATCACTCACCACTTTATTTGCTGAGACAGGATTTCTCACTGAAACCTGAGCTCACTGATTAGGCTGGTATGGTGAGCAAGCTTGCCATGGGGAATCTGAGCAAGTGCTGGGAGGCATGCACTGCTACATCTGGCATTATATGGGTTCTGGGGATCTGAACTCAGGGCCTCACAATTGTGCAGCTGGTGCTTTAGCAATTGAGCCATTTTTCCAGGGCTCAGATTCATAGGCGTTCCTAGGAGATCTTTGGAAATTTCATATCAAAGTTATTGGCCAGTAAAAATGAAAATAGGCTTTAGTTTCTTCTTTGTCAACAAGGTCTGGGAAAATGGCTGCCAGCTGTGCATCAATTCACCAGATCCTTTCTGCCTGATTTTTCTCCTGTTTCTATTTCACACAGAGCTGGGCTTGCCTTAATCAGGTGCAGAACTAAACTACTTTGACAGCATCACACATACAGTCTACCATCTCTTCTCATGTTCCCATTTGTCTTCTGCTTTGGATTCTCCTATGGGAGCTTAGTCATAGCTTGTACCCTGACTAAGCACAGGGTTCACATTATTATCATCATCATTAGCTCCTTGTGAATGAAATAACATATCCCCCAGGTATATGTTCAGTGACATGTGTTCAAATAAGCTGCATTGGGTGCAAGGTGATTGCGCCTATTTTATAGATGAGGAGACTGGGGCTTAGGAGATGGTATCTGTTGGCCAACATGACTCAGCTTATAGGAAAAGAGAGAGACTTTGACCTTGGTAGGTTTGATTTCCTATCCACTAGACTGCATGTAAACATTTGAGGGTTTTTGCCTCAGCTCAGTGACTAGATCTGGCAGGCTGTTCTGAAGAATAACAAGGAGGGTCCCATATGGATTCTGTGGCAAAGCCTTACAGACCTGAGGCCAGCCAGATTTCCTCTACATGCTTGAGATTTCACTTCTCTTCGGGGGGGGGGGTCTTTTCCTATAGCTCCAGAGATTTTTCTTTCTGAGAACATTTCGGCCTGGCGCTCATGCATGTGTGTGGAGTGCAATTGTGCATGTTTGTGCCCAACTCTAGTTTGCTTTTGGTCATTGGATGAAATCAGGGCATGCCATTGTCATAAAACCTGCACATCATATTCAGATGACATCTCTAGAAAAGGGATGCGAACAGTTCTAGGTATTCAAAAACTTGTATGGTGGCTTGATTTATATGTCCATCATAATCTCAGGGGTTTGGAATGCTTCATCCCCAGCTGATGGCAATTTGGGAGGTGGAGCCTTGCTGGTGGAGGTATGTTGTTGAGGGTGGACTTAAAGGTGTTGTAGCCAGCTCCCCCTTGCTAGAGTTTGGCTCACCTGTAACAGTTTTCCACCTGCTGTGGCAGAGGTGCTGTCTGGCCTCTGCTCATACCATGCTTTTTCCTGCCATCATGAAGTTTCCCGTAGAGACTGTAAGCCAAAATAAAAAACTTTCTTCCTCTCAGCTGCTTTTGGACAGGTACTTTGTCCCAGCAACAAGAAGGTAACTACAGCAACTCATAAATACAGCTCAAACACAGCCTTCGGGTTTTATATTATGCGTTGCTCACAATCTAGAAGCTTCTTTAGGGAAGGATCCTAATCCAATTATAGAATGTTCTTCATATAACACAGGCTTTATACAATGCTTGTCATTTGCATGCAGGTATCTCATCTTTTTCTGTTTAAAATATTTATCTATTTAGAAGTGGATAGAGAAAGAGAGAGACAGAGAGACAGAGAATGAATGGACATGCCAGAGCCTTCAGCCACTGCAAACAAACTGCAGAGGCATGTGCCACTTTGGGCATCTGTCTTTACATGGGTTCTGGGGAACTGAACCCAGGTTGTCAGGTTTGCAGGCAAGTCCCTTAACTACTGAGCCATCTCTCCAGCCCCTCATCTTTTTTTAATACTCCCTCGTCTGCCTTTAACCCCCAGGAGACAACTTGTCTTTTTCTCTCCTCCAGATAGCTTCTGAGGCAGCCAACCCATGCCTAGGGACAAGGTAGGTCAGGGAGCCCTGTACAACATTCTGGCTATTTATCTGAATATATGTTAACAAAAAAATGAAAGTCAGGAGCTTCCAATGAAAATCTAGCTAGCTAACACTTCTTGTAGTGTCCTGAGACCCAGCAGCTCTGGGCTCAAAACCTCTGTGCCTGACAGATATCAGCCATGGTTAGGGGTGATTTACCTCACAGAGGATACTGGTTTATTGTTTCTCCTTCTTCCTGTGACAGCCCAACTCTCTGAAGTCAAGAGTCCTTGCTGATAATATCACACTTGCTGACTTTCTTATATCAGAGTTGAAAAAGACAGCTGAAACAATTCCTATAGACCTGGCAGAATGAAAGCCTGGGGGCTACAGAGATGACTCAGTGGTTAAAGTGCTTGCTTACAAAGCCTGCAGCCCAGGTTCCATTCCCCAGTAGCCTCATAAAGCCAGATGCACAAAGTGGCACATGCATCTGGATTTTGTTTGCAGTGGCAAGAGGCCCTGGCCAGAGGCTCATTTCCCTGCCAAAGACAAACCGGTATGAATATATTTTGTTGCAAAAATGAAAACTAATCCTATGAGTGTGATATGAATATGATAAAAGATTAAATTGCAGATGTCCTTAAACTAATCTATGGTAAAAGAAAACAACCTAGAAAAATACGTGAGAAAAATGATTAATTAAAAATAATTTTTAAAAAACCATGTTTTTCTGTTTTCAAATTGATGCTTCTATAACATACAGTTGTGATCTCTAAGTTAATTTCACTTTTTCAGTTTGAGACCCGTAGTCTAGAGGAGCGGATTTCATTAATCGTGTGGGAAAAATCACCATTTTATTATGATAACAAGGCATATACTATGGAAGAAAATTTTCAATAGCTGGAGTTTATGATACAGAGATATATAGGAGAGGACCTTTGTCCTCAAACAAATATCTGGATGTTGACAAATCCATTATTTCAACAAGCATTTATCGAATTGCCCCAAGGGTCAAGCACTTGGCTGAACTGTTGATGTCAAGATAAGTAACAGAATCTCACCCCATAAGAAGCCTCAAATCAGCTTGGAGAGGCCAATAAGGACCCAACTGAATATAGTTCAGTGTGGACATAGGTGAGAGTTCAGAGTGCAGTGAGGGTTTTACTGTGAGGAAGAGTGGGGAGGATGTTGTGAGGATATTGGTGAGAAGTTCTGGGCTATGATTCTTCATGTCTTGTATGTGTCTGTGTATCTTGCAAGCAGATACATGGTGTATTAGTTTCTTTTCTCATTGCTGTAACAAAATACCTGAGCAAAAGAAACTTCAGGGAGGAGGGGTTTATTATTCTGGCTCATTGGTTAAAGGCTTGTTATAGTCTTTTATGGCAGGGAAAGCATAATAGCATCAACAACTTTTCTCTGTGACAAGAGGCTGCTTCCTCGCACCTCAATAGACCAGGAAGGTTTGGGACAAGAAATGCTGCTGAGCTATAACCCTCAAGGTCCACCCCACAGAGCTCCCCTTCCTCCGCCATATCACACAGGGCTGCACAAGCTGCTCACTTCTCAGAACCTTCCTGCTTGTCCTCAGATCGGCCTCTCAACAATCCATACACAAAGTTTCTGCATTCTGTCTGTGCTTTGTTGGATACTTGCATGGGTTTGGGTGGCCGCGGTGGTGGATGGATTTCTATTAAGGGACAGAGAACAGAGTAAGGACTTCATTGCATATGACAGAAGTGAACAAAGTTCAATGTGAAGAGTCACATGTCTGTCCTACATGGACAGAAAAAGAAGAAATGAGGGTGGATGTATCTATCACTCGATGTCTGGATAATCTGCAAGCCCAGGACCAGGATGGATGAGGCCACAAAAGAGTCCCTTTAAAACCTTTTATTATCTCTGTGTCTGCAGTTGTGGTCACTGTTCTGTTCAGGCACCGCTTCAAAAGTCCACTCATACAGTTTTCTCTTCATTTTTCCTTCTGTTTGAAGATTAACAACATGCTCACAGGCATGGATTATCTTTGCTGTAGGAAAGCGTCACCGAGTGCCCTGTGGGAAGACAGTTAATCAGCCCGGGTGAAACAGCATCTTTTAGGATTTGAGCTGTTTCTCTCCAGCTCAGTGCTAATGCTCCTGTTGTCATCACCTCTGGCAGGTTGTTGATGACAATCACCTTGCCACACACACAGTGTAGCTTAGGTGAACACGAGTCACAAAATGTACAACTCCGGATGAGTTATTATGTTTGCAATGAGCAAAAAATTTAAACTGAGTCAGCGTTTATTAAATAAAGACAAAAGCCATCTGTCATCTTCTAATTTGGATGTATCAACAATTGATTGCAGAGGGAAGCAGGCAGAAGTCCTGGGAACAGGAGGGACAGCCATAGAGCACCATGATGACCAAGACTGCTGCCACCAAGCTCTGGCCAGGATCCTACCATGATGCCGCATGCTGGGGATGCTGCATGACTAACACTGACCCTGGTACAGCTGCTCACACACTGCCCCATATCAAGCAATTCTGGCTGCTATTTTTCAAGTTCAAAGTCTCAGGCAGATGAATCCAATTGACTGAGCTAGGAGACCCTGTCCAAGTTGCTGGGAGAACAGATCTGTCTGGCTTCCAGAATGAGCCATGAAGCTCTGTTCTATGAACACTCACAAAAGGGGGTCTCCTGAGACAGGGAAGAGGGTTAGAGTCTAGACAAAGAAAAAGACAGTTACCCAGCACACTTCAGTTTTCATTGGCTCACTGCTGCATCTACACACCTCAGTCTCCATGCTTGAAAAAAGACAGTGGTTAATGTCCTCACCCAACTCTAAGACCAGAGTCCCTTCCATCCCTATGCCTGTTACCACCCCACCTTTATCATCTCGAGTGGTGAAGTTCTTCCTGAGTCAGTAGCATTAACCTCCTCTGGGGTTTCATTAGGAAAATTATCAGGCCACTACCACACCTATTGAATCAGAACCTTAAGATCTTGTGATAGTTAGGTTTTGTGGTCAACTTGATCTTTTTAATTATCTTGGGTGGGTCTCTCTAAGGATGTTCACAGAAAGGCAGCCTCTCAGTAGGGGGCAGGATGTAAGAAAGTTTAGAGAAACTAGAAATTAACATCCCTTCCTGTTTGGGCAGTGCAGGAAGGATATTCCAGAGACTCAGGAAGCCATTAAGTCTGGAATAGGGCTGCAAGACCCTGCCCTAAAGTTATATAAAAGGAGGGAAAACTCCTCATTCTCTCTCCTACTGGCCTCCCTGCCTGCTTCCCTGCCTCCATCCCTGACTCCCTGCCCGACTGCTAGTGCTTTTCGTGCAATACTTCATCAGCATTGAAATGGAGCTTCCTCAGCCTTCCAGCCTGGACTGAAGACCAACAGCTCCCCAGGAAGCCCTTAGGCCTTCAGTGCTGGATTGGGACTGCTGAGACCTCCAGCCATGGGGACTGAGCAGTGACCTGTTCCCTGCCTCTTGGGCTTGCAGACTGCTATTGTGGGACTGCTGTGAGCTAATCCAATATACCCCCTTTTTGTTTACTACAACAGTTCATCCTCTAGAGAACTCTGACTTCTAAAGATATGGAGTTTAGCAGTCTGAATGTTAGCAAGTCCTCTAAATGATTCTACATTTTATTCAAGAACAAACATGATCCATGACCCTGCAGTTTTATATAGCTAGTAGTATCCATTAGCTTTTACACTGGATGTAGTAGTAAAAGGAAATGTCCTAAGGACTTTCATGGCATCAGTAATTCTCCCTTGGCTCTTGGGGAAATAGCAAACAGTAGAACCTGTTCTTACCTGCTCTAACATTTTGACTTCATCTCTTGTTACCTTTCCAATTGCATGAGCTTTGTGCTAACCTTCAGCTGTCTATGATGGACATTTTGATGCACCATGCTTAATCCTGTTTTGAAAGAAGAACCTAAAATTGCAGCTGCTGTGAGGGCTGCCCCAAGCCACCTCCCCCACCCTACTGGAATTGCCTCAGCTAAAGAAAGCTATGCCATTGAAGTTCACACACTGTTCAGGGCTGCTCATATCCCAAGTAGGATTGTCTCAGTAGCATACATGTTTTGTTGTCTACCCAATTTAGGACAATTCTAAAGGAAGCTTAGCTACTTGTAGGGCCCAATCAATTTCCTTTTCAGGCTGCTCCCTCTGCCCTGCCCATCTTCTATCCTTTGTCATCAACAGATATTGATTTCAAGAGCCTCCTGGATAAGTGTGTATCCAAATCTTCAGCTCAGACTCTCTTCATAATATAATAACTGCTATTACAATTCTGACAAAAAATATCTGTATCTGCTGAGGAAGAGTTGTCCTTCCTGGTTAGCTCAAGTTCAACATTCTAGACATCTAGAATTGCAGAAATGGGAAAGAAAAAATTGTGATTGTTTTCTGAATATATGTGGTCTATCATGGAAGTAACCACCATGCATTGTTCTTTGATTTAGATTGTCTAGGACATCTGTCAGTCCTGTTCCACTTCAATTTGTCTTTCTTGTCAATCACTCCTTCTTTCTTTTTTAACACCAATCATTATGGTTACTGGGTAAAATTGTTTGGCTCTCTTGAGGTTATAATGAGAATTACTACATTGCTTCCCATCAAGATTCGTATTAAGAGAGATTCTCTTCAGAGAGGAAGATGGTGTGAATATCACATAACTCAAAAGTTGACATTTTGCTATGGTGGCCATAGAAATGGGAAAAACATTTCCCATTGCAAGGACCTTGTATGTCCTGGACAGGTACCTGAAACAAAATTTAACCTGGTTTTCTACAGAACACAAGGCAACTATGTACCCTTTAAAATAAACCTTATAGGGCTAAGGAGATCACACCGTGGAGAAAACACTCACTCAAGGCTGAGTTCAGTCTTCCCTAGACCCCACGTAAAAATCTAGAAGCTAGGACAGGCTTCTATAATCTCAGCACACTAATAGCAAGAGGAAAAATGGACACAGGAGAATTTCCTGGAAGTTCACAGGAGCACAGCAAAGAACAATAGCAGAATGAAATCATGACAGCAGAGTGAGATCCAGGGAATGAAATTGCCTTAAGTGAGGGGGAAAGATCAGGACTGACCTCAACATTGTCCTCTGACCTCCATACATACACAGCACATGACATACACACACACAATATTAGTCTTAAATGTTATTAATTAGGAATACCCATAAATAGACAAATATTTGATGAATCAGTTTATGATTGTCAATAAATTTTAGAGGAGTCTTGCTAGTTAAGTCACAGTGAACACAATTCAAATTTATTCATATGCCCTAAAGTAAAAGGAAGCAGTTTTATTTTAAATATTAGAGATGTGACTTTAAAATTGAGAGGGATCTCTTGGTTGCTCTATGGCATAACTGAATTTTTTGTCTGTGTAACAGTCTATGGGACATGAATGACCATAATGATTGCATCCAATGTAGGATGATCATAGCATTTAAAACCACTCTGTGGACTAAATTTTCAAAATATGCTCATATCAAAAACTGCAAATGTTTACTTAAGCCTGATGACCTCATGAATTCACATCAACTGTGAGAATAGTTGTGAAAACTACTTTTGAAATTTAGAAAATCAGTCACTAAAATCTCTCATAAAATTGGACTACTGATTTAGCAAAAGTATGAATAAAAATACCTTTAGAGGTTTTTTTTTTTACCACTTATATCTGAATTCCATATATTCATGTATAGGGCCACAGACAGGACTAACATTAGGTAACTCATGAGAATATATCATTTTCAAATTTTGTTATGCAGATAAAACTTCTTCACCCAGAGGATACTTTGTTATCCAATAGACAAGCAGTATTTCAAATGTAAGAGAAAGCATTGTGTTTTATAATACCAAAAGACTGTCTGCCAGCAAATGATGTATATTGAGAATGGAAAGAAATATGGTCCTAAATGGGCAAGGATTGGGTCATGGTAGACCAATAAACTTGGATTGCAATCTGTACCTTAGCACCACCACATTATATGATATTATTATAAGCTACTATCATAAACTACACCTTTAATAATCCTTCCTCTCAATCTACCTAGACCAAATGCTTCTGGGTATAGAAAAAGTAAATCCTTGAAGCCCTAAATTTTCCCAACAAATATGAGCAGCACATGTAGCAATGGATATTTTAATGCTGCCTCAGATTGTAACATGTGCATAGAAAGTGATTAACCCTTAAATTATCTCGGACACTGTGGGTCATCTGCTGAGCTGGGTGGGCAGGATGCGAGCCAATGAGAGACGGGATTAAAAAACTCTTGGGATACAGCCACTGTGGGTGGGACAGGCAGATATCGTTTATTGTGTGTGGAGAGGTCATATTTATAGAGAGGAGAATCCAGGAAAATTAGAGGCATGGGTAGAGCAAGAGGATTGGTTGGGGCAGGGTGGTCTGTAGACATCCCACGAGTGGATAGGCAGGAGCTAGTAACCTGTGAATGCCTAGTTTGCATAGATAAGTTGAAGGGCTTGCTCAGCCCTGAGTGGTGGGAAGTACATGATTCTGGACCTAAGTTCGATGGTGGCAGCTATGGAGAAACTGTTACCTGCAACTGTCATCTATTGTCCAGCACCACTGGGGTGAGAACACAGGGTTCACTGTGGCTTGCCAGGGAAACCAGAGGTTTAGGATCAAAAGAGGAGTGTGATAAGCACCTACCAGGTCTCAGCATCAGGGCTTCAGCCTGTCTCAACTCTTAGTTAACCCTTTATGTCCTCCATGTCCCTTAGCAAGGCCCCACACAGCACATGTACCAAGGGATATTTTAATGCTGCCCTGGACTGTAACATGTGCATAGAAAGTGATTAACCCTTAAATTAACCTGGAGACTCATGAAGTATCACAAGGGAGACCCTCACCCAGACCTAGAAATGCGACAAGAGCACTTCTTCAGCATTTCAGAAGTCCTCTTCACATCTCCCCAGTGGTAATCAACCATCCCACTGGTTTCTAATGGCATTGGCTTGATTTGCTTGCTTTTTATAAGTGGCATCATGGAAATTCTATTCTTCTGGATCTAATTTCCTTTGCTCAACAATGTACATGTACGTTGAAACCCATCCATTGTTGTAGACAGCAGTACTCTGCTAAATTTCATCGCTGAATACTATCTGTTTTGTGAAAACAAATGCAACTTATTCACTCTGTGGTTGACAGATGTGTGGGTTGTTTCTATTTTTTGGATTTAATGAAAAGTACATGGCTTTTGTTGTGTATGTCTATGTGTGTGTTTACGTGTGTCTGTTGTACTCCTAAGAGCAGACTTGCTGGCTCAGAGTACAAAAATACACAGAATTAGTAACTTCTGTGAGATTTTTCAAATTAATGTCAATTAATGCTCCTACTCAATGATGTATATTAATTGTATGTGCCCCACAACCCTGTAATCACAGCTCTCCGATTTCTGAAAATTTATCCATACTGAGGTCTATGAACTGTAACTAGGATATGAAAATGTTCACTTAGTCTGAAAGGGATTTTACTATAGATAGAAGTTACATAAAAGATTGATATCACTGCTTCAGAGTCTTATGTTGGAAGCATTTTTGGAATCCATATTAGAGTATAATTATGAAGTAGCTGTAATGGAGTATCTTTTAAATGATAAAACAGGTATCTAAATAATAACCTAGTTCAAGACATTTATAGAAATGACTAACATAATAAGAAAGGGAAGAAGAAAGATGTAAGTAATATTTTAATAGGTGTAATATACCATGAAATACATTATTTAAGCTTAAATAATAAAAAGCAGAGCCATACTTAGAAGAACGAATATCACCTGCCAAATGAACTAAAAGACATAATTTGTCTATAATTTAATGTATGAGCTGATATTTTTATTGTAAGTAGTGTAAACCTTTGAGACCTTTCTGATGTATTTTTAATTCTTGGTATTTAGCAAGCAACATTGGAAGTACCAACATACATACATGCAGACATACATACATACATTCATGCATACATAAAAACTCCCTCCAGGAGCTGAACAAAAAAATGAAAGAGTAGAACAAATACATTTTAGAAGGCTGAAGAATTACTAGAAAGACTCCAGCCTCTCCAGCATTCCATGGTCTGCCATCCCAGAAGTAATGCAGTAGAAGAGGTGTCCCTTGTCCATCATGTCTGTGTGTGGCCTGTTTTGTGTCCTTCATGGTAAACTTCTGGGATGCCCCTTAGGAATCCTCTCACATCCCCCACTGAGGAGAACACATACAAAGGTGAAATCCCTTAAACATAGCCATGCTCATTGCTGAGCAAACCCATATTATTGTTATCACACTAGAAGCTTTGATAGAGTGTGCAGGTATTGTGTGAGTTGATAGATGCATCATGTTGTGATGATAGACACATGCTTGGTACCTAATTCCTCTACACTAAGCTCCAGCTGTAGCCTCTTGCCCACCTTCCTAAATCAGATACGGGGAAGCCACTATGCTTGATGGAACCTGTATGACTTAACCAGGTCAAATCTGATGATTTTCATATCCTTAAAAGTTTAGACTGATTGCTCTGTCAGTGGGCCTGGAGTTATTATTAGGCAATGATAGAAAATGCAGAGAACACCTAGTTGACTTGACATCATCATAAATTTTCAATTATCTCTTTCCTCTCAGTTGGGATATAGAATGGAAAACCATTTCCCTTACATAATTTAATTAACCTGTCAGTTTATTTTGGAGGTCTGCTAATTCATGATCCAAAGGACTGATTTATGGTGAATTGTGTGAACAAAAGCTGGGGAGCAAATAGAATTATGAAGCCTAAGTGTAATGTGACTGGAGAATTATTTTTAAATTAACATCAATTATGAAATGAGTTCAAAAGATATTTACTCCCTCAGCAAGAAAGTCTTTGATTTATTGGCCTTAATTTTTTAAAAATCTCACTAGAACTTTCTGTTGTTTCCTATTGGTATTAAAATAATATTAAAAATCATTAATAGTTGTCCTTGAATAGGACAAGTTATTTAATAGATGTGTGCTTATATTTATATATATTAATATTCTAATGAAAAGTCTTAAAGTTGTGATCATTTTTAATGATTTATCAACATATACTCAGGGAATGCTATTATAACACCTCCTGTTCTTTCTCATATGCAGATCCTAACTTGAAATAGTTAGATTTATTTGTAAACTGTGGAAAGCATCAGTAGTATCAGGCAGGAAGCTAGTATGAGGCTTGGAGGGTGTGATGGTTAGATTTTGTTGTTAACTTGGATCTTTTTAATTATCTTGGGTAGGTCTCTGAGGATGTTTACAGGAAGGCAGCCTCTCAGTAAGGAGCAGGATGTAAAGAAGCTCAAAGAAGCTGGAAGCAAATATTCTTTTCTGTGTGGTCCACGTTGGAAGGAAATTCCAGAGACTCAGGAAGCCATTAAGTCTCGGTTAGGGTTGCAAGACCCCACCTTAAGCCTATATAAAGGAGAAGAAATTCTCTTTGCCCTCCTGCCTGTTTCCTGTTCTGTGTGTGTGGTGTTGGTCATGGGTCTTTCTCTCTGCTTGGACCTGTGCAAGGGGAGCAGCCTCTTTTGCATTCTGGAACTTCCTCTGTATCTATGGCTACAAATAAATCCTTTCCTCCCATAAACTGTGCCTGGTTTGGAGATTCATCCCAGCAGCCTGTGGCTGACTACAACAGAGGGAGAAGTGGGAGAAATGAGGGGCTGAGATAATGATCAGGAAAGTGGGGAGTCTGAATACAGTAGGAGAAAGGTCTACAGGGGACAGATGGGGGCAAGGGTGGGCGGGGAATGGGAAGAAAATACAAAACTAAAGATGGTATTAATAAATAGTAGAGAAACTTACTTCTTTATTAGCTAATTAAAACTTATAACTGTCTTAGAGAGGGGAGGGAGGAAAGGAGAGAGAGATTTGGTGGAAATAGCCTACCATGTTGGAGATAGCTTTACCCTAAAACTATAGATTGTAACAGGTAAATCCCAGAGCTGCAGATGGGTCAGTCCATCCCCCCATGAGCTGTTGGTCAGCAAGACCCACAAGGTCCCCAAAGCAGTGCATGCCACAGAAAGTGTTCTTAATAAGTCTCCTGAACAATGGTAAAGATAGTCTCTTTTAGTATATTAAGGAGTTATTTTTGAAAATATGAAAACACAGTGATTTAGTGTTAGCTGCAGTTAAAAATAAATAATGATAAATATTTATTCAGGAACCTTTATATATAAAAGAGACTGAGTGATGCCAGGTGAGAATGTGAGTTCTGAGGCAAATGGAGTTGTTATTGTCTTAGCATGAACTGAGCCTCTCCCTGTCAGAGGTTTGGCGCCGAGGCATGCAGAGTGGGAACCCTTGTTGTGACAGGAGTGTAGGAGACTGAGAAATAGGTTATTGATGAGTCTTTCATGAACTCCAAAAAGCTTTGCATTGTACTTCTGTATTCCTGAAGGAAGTCATTGTAGGTACAGCCAAGGGCTACCTACAGGTAGTGAGCCCTCATGGCATAGGAAGGGATTATTATGGGATGTACATTTAGTAAGCAGCAATCCTCACCCTTAGAGCTAGGTAACAAGGAACCATGACCTTCACCTCTCTCTTATCACATGATGTCTCTCATTCCTCTTTTGGTTGGGCCTCACATCCTAGGATAGTAATTATGGGAATAATATGCCATGGCTGCCTTGAGCCCCAATTTAACTCTGTACAATTCATACTTGCTTACTTCGGATTCCGGAACTTCCTGCCCAATGGCCTTGAGTCTGCTTCCTCTCTCCAAGGAAACTTCCTGTGACAAGATGGACAATCCACAGATAATTGCTTTCCTGCCTAAGACAAAACTATAGAAAGTGTATGCAGGAGAGGAGTGTGGACAATTTGAGCATAGACATATGTGACAGGTCAACTGATCTGGGATGGAAGGTGGAGAGAGAAGGTAACACCAGCCGAGGTCCAGTACTGTGACATCACTTTTCCTCACCAGTATGTTCCAGATGTTCTAGAATAGAAGCAGTCTACAGAACACCCTATCCTTTCAGGGTGCTATGAAAGTACGTATGTCAAACAAGACTAGAAATACTTTACTTAGCAGATGGTGACCTTGATTTATAACATTTAAATATCCAGACAATAGCATATGGATTTCCAGTTGTCTCCATGCTTCCCTGCTGATGATGTAAGTGTGTACTGAATATTCCATATGGAATTAAGCTGACCTTCACTAACAGTGTAAACTCTCATCCTTAACACCTAGCATAGTGCCTGACAAATGATAAGTACTCAATAAACATCCCTGAATGAGAACTTCATTAAAAGCAGAGTGGTGGGTAATCGAGCCCTTGAGGACAACCTGGGGTGGGAGGTAAGAAGCAGCATTGTTAGATCTCTATGTGAATCACCTAACTGTTTCTGTCACCTGGCGCCTCCACAGCAAACGTTCCTTCCATTGTTAATTACACAGCCTGTGGACTGTGTGATTTGAGGGATTTCATCAGTTGGGACCCGGTGAGTGCAATTCGTTGTTGCTGTAAAATGTGTGATCAATTTTTTAACATCCAAAATGTTCCCATGACAAGACTTTTTGCCACCTAAATAATTTAGCATTCATCCTAATTGGTGAGTTTTAGCACTTGTCAAATTATTTACTTGATTAACTCTACACCAGTTGACATCATCAGAGTAGACATAAATTTTATTTGAAACTATCTTTTAAGTGGGAGAGTTTTATTGCTTTAAATTTTAATCTTCCTGTGAGTTCTTTTTATATTTGATGTTTCCTAAAGCATTCATCAATCCATTCTTACCTTATGATTTCAAAGGCACCCATTTAGATTCTTAAACATACACCATACTTGATCCAGCCTGGGCTTGATTAGAAGAGGAAATATGTATACCTCACCAAATCTCCTTTTAAAAGATAATTTGTTCAAAAATATAGGATATAGTCAAAAGATGACCCTAAGAAATAGCTGTACTGTATGTTAAGCCAATATCCCCCCCAAAAAAAACCCACAAAAATTTCTTTACTGGGTTAGATTCATGCATACTTATTGCCTTAAAAAAAACCAACAACAACTGCAATGTCATATTTGCCTGTCTGTAATAAAACATACCTGACAATGGTCTGTCCAAGTTTTGTTTCAGGGAAATCCTTTGTCTTGAAGTGGTGGGGGAGGATTTCACTGGGCTTATTGGAAATATAACATAAAAGAAATCTCTTTTAGGCTGAGATAAATGAAGCTAAGTTTGTTTCCAACGAATTATGGTTGGCTCCTTAGAGTAGGGGGCAGGGCAGATAAAATCTATTCATGTATTCCTCATGGTCTCTCATTGTTGATTTTAAATACTTTTTTCCTTCCTTTTCCTTCTCCTTTCTTCCTTCACTCCTTCCTTTACTTTAAATATATGTACTAGTCAAAATCCTTTCGGGAATAGGAGGGCTATCAACTGCACAGTCCCATGTTGTAAGCTCACAAGAGCCAGGACACCTGTGTTTTTTGTCTCACTGTCTTTATAAGATGTGCTTACAACATGTATGTTTTCAAGGAATGGATGAATGTAGACATGTGAATATTTCAGAAGGATTCAAAATTGTAATAACAGATCACAGAATCCACAGGAAGCTATGATTTGACAGGCAAAAATTATATCTGCGGCAAGAAAATCAGATTCCCATCTCCTAAGCCCATCCTATCCATGCTCGCTGATTGAATCAGCCTTGTTCGCTTTGCTGGCAGAGTATGTTCCTGGGTACAGGTACCGAGGACGAGACCAAGGAGGCCAATTTTCTGGAAAATAATTTGTTCTGGGCCTTCACTGTCACTCTAGCCGTTGAAGTATTTAAATATCTGATATAATTTCATTTTGGTTCACCCTAGCAAAAGTTTTGACTGATGGGTAAAGCACATTTATTTTCATCTTTGCTGATGTTGTCCCTTGAATTCCTAGGAAAGCTGTTACTTTCTCAATCATCTTTTACACCCTGGGAAGCTTCCTTCTTATTGCTCTGTGTGTCACATTGGCCAATGTAACAATGTCAGTTGGAACTGCTCTTTTAGGGGACACTGTACCAAGATGGACATGGTCTTCTGTCCAGGTGTCATTACAGTCCCATGCTACTGGATTGATAAACTGATAGTCGTTATAACTATAGAATTACAAATGGGAGTGAGTTAGAAGGATGGGTATTGTAACGGTATTGCTGGTAATATGAATTGGCATCATACTGTTCTTATTTTCACATTATGTCACATGAGCCTCAGGATACCCCTAAGAGCTGCAGAGAATGAATATACTCATTTCAGAGAAGAAAACCTGGACATAGGAAGATTGAGGAGCTGGTTCAAGCTCCCATTTCTCACATTGTCAGTCAGGCAGAAAGATGGTGCTGGGCCATGCTGTCTCCCTGCCTCTCTCACAGGACACTATTAAAATGAAAATTACACATGGGAGGAAGGAGAGAGAGACGGAGGTGCATGGTTTGCTGGAGGGTAAATTTTTTGAAAGTTCTACGGGGATTAAAATAAAAGGAGATAAATTTAAATAAAGTCCTTAGGAGAACAGTACAGATAGTATTCACACCTTCTTTCCAAAGCATAGTGTTGAAATTTTCTAGTGTGCATCAAGACAAATATATTCCATATACTTTGTGGAACTTGCATTACTGCAGGTATAGATTCAGTGAGGGCTTTCTTCTCCAAAGTGATTTCATGCTGGAGACATAGCTCATTGGTTGTGTGCCTGCCTAACATGCCCTAGGACCTGAGTGTGACCCGTGAGAAAACAATCAGGACTTCATTTCAGCATAAACTTGGAACAAATGTAAATTTAGTCATTTCTCTCCAAAATTGTGATTTCGCTTTACTAATAGAGTGGCCAATGTTTTTCTAAGCAACTTTATATACTTAAGTTTATTAATTTTCACAGCAACTTTAAGGATTTAAGCCAGTAATGATGCCTATTTTATAGAAATGAAATTGTAGCAAAAATTGGTTTATAACTTGCCTGGAGTCACACATCTAGTAATAAACAAGGAAGAGTTTGAACCTAATACATAACCTTTACTTTTAATCCTAGGCTCCAACATCTCAGAAGTAAACCAGACCCTCACTTCTCTGCGAGAAACCTTACAAATCCTAAATATTTCTTAGAAAAGCAGTTCCTCTCATGCAAAGTATTGTTGAAAATACAATACATTTTACTTTGCATGCTTCTTACTCAGCAATGAATACCATAGTGCAGCCAGGAATTCAGGATCAAATGAAATAGTCCAACACCAAAGAATCAATTTTCTCTGAATTCTTGGGCATGATGTGCTAATACCCATTGTTCTCTGTGTGGTCTTTGATGGGATTCTTTAGAAGGAGATAAAAGAGTGATGACATCATAGTGAGTGACTCTGGGTCCAGCAAAGTATGCTGTGGTTTACTAAACATCTTCAAAATAGGACTTAAATTACTTGCACAGAAAGTCATCATCTCATCCAGAAAGTACCGTTGAAACTTACACACACACACACACACACACACACACACACACACTCACTCATGCTTACTCACATAGTGTGATCTTACACATAAAAGTAAAAAGTCTATTAGGAAATATGCTCATATAAAATAATAGCTACCTCTCAAAGGTAGAATAATGGTGGATTTAAAAATCTATTCCTTGAAAGCCTTGTAAATGTAAACTGATTTTAATATGATGTAGAAAATAATATGAATTATTTTTATATTTTTATTTATTATTTGAGTTATATAGGGGAAGGAGAGAGAAAGAGGGGGATAGAGGGAAGGGAAGAGAGAGAGAAAATATGAGCATGCTGTAGCCTCTAGCTGCTGTAATCGAACTCCAGATACATCCACAAATTTGTGCATCTGGCTTTACGTGGGTACTGGGGAATTGAACATGGGCTGAATCCCCTTTAACCTTGAACCACTGAGCTATCTCCCCATCCTGAATTACCTTAATCATCATAGAAAATACATAAGACAATTACAAAAAATTAATCAGTATTCTGAAACTTGATATAAAGTGGATGGCTTTAAAACAGGATTTGAACATGTCATCAAGTACATCAGTATTTACATTTGATTACTCAAGGAGAACATACATGCACATACACAAACATGTATATATGGCTTTGAGTGCAAATATTTTTATAGTCTCTAACAGTAAATAACAAATGCTTCCTGCAAAGGACCAGATGATGATTATCTCAGGGGTCTCCACCTCAACGGCTCAATTCAGTTATGGTTGTGCCAAAGTAGCCACAAGCAGTATGGAGATACATGAAAACAGTTGTGTCCCAATAAAACTATTCATACAAAGAAGGAACATGATGGATTCGTCTCATGGTTGTGGTATCTTGATCCCTGTATAAAATACTATGGTCTAGGCTATAGAATTATAGGACATCAACACTAAATTAAAGTAAAACATGATCTAAAATAAACTTTCATGTATTGATTTCCCCTAGAGAGACAGAAGCAATATTTCAGAAAACTAATAAATAAGAACTTGAGCTTCAAGTAGACCCTGGTTTGGAAACCAAACTGATGAAACTCT
>PVHP010010345.1:0-47921 GCA_004024765.1 Zapus hudsonius
GTGTGTCTTATTTTAGGCCTGGTCAGATAAGCAAGGACTTGCATCATGTGAACAGAGCCCACGGTGTGATATGACACTCAGCCTGCGAATTCCAGGAGCCCTTGGAATGTGACATTTCCAACACAGTACACTGAGTTCATGCCCTGTGGAAGCTCCGAGTCTCACCAGGCCTTATATCCCATCAGCTCTTCAATTCAGCTGCCGTGAGAAAACACTGTCACCGAGCCGGACTTTAAATTATGCCAAGCGCATTCCCCGCTATGCAGAAGTTAATTTGAGGCACATTTGCAACTTATAACTCTGATTTACTCATTTGCTAGTGCGAGGGCCACACACACAGCTTGACAGCCTGCCAGCTCACAGAGACCATTCCATCTGAAAAGATTTGGCCCAAGTCACGACCCAGCTGGGCAGCTCAAAAACCAGCTGCTGGTCACTGACGGAATGTGGAAAGGAACGTGAGAAAAGCAAAAAGCTCTCTTCTTTGCCTCAAATTTTTACATATAATTATGTAATCATATCCCTATTCAGATACTCTGACATAAATTGTGCTTAATTAAATTGTGGCTAATTTGTTGTTTCATTATTAGTTCATGGCTTGTTTGCTGATAGGCACCCACCAGCCATGTGCACGCACGCACATGCTCGGTCATAGCAGTGCTGTTGTTTGGAAAGCAATGGAAAGGCTCTTTGAATAATTTCTCTATTTGACAGAACAACGGAACATTCCAAAGAGCGCGTGTTCATACGGCATACAAATGGCTGCATGAAGAACTCCAATGTGATAATTTGCTGGCATTATTGGGGTTTTTTCTCACAGATTTCCTATCATCTGATATCAATCAAATAATATATTCTTTGCATGTAATAAATCTCCCTACAATAAAAAAAGAGCAGCTCACATAATAGACAGTTTTCCCTGTGGTCTGTTTCTCATTCAGACCTTGGCATCTAAAGGGAATATCTCTAAGGAATGTTTGTGAACTTAAATTTGGGAGAGAACAGTCTGCATTTCCTACAAGATTGTGTAATTACCTAGTCACTGACTCAAACCCCCCATGAAGTCACCCCATGGAAACGTCATCTAGGGAAGTTTTCTCCACACACAGACTTCTCTTCTGCTCCATGAGATCCTGCTTGGGAGAATTCTTCTGCCTCTGAAACAGTTTCTCAAAGTGTAAGTCTACAAAACACCTGCTTGTCAGAAATAAAGATGCAAACTGTCCTGTTCACAATAGCTAAGAAATGGAACTGGCCCAGATGCCCATCAACAGAAAAATGGGTAAAGAACGTGGGGCACACATACACAATGGAATTTTAGCCAGCTCTAAGCAAGAACAAAGTCAGGATTCTTCAGGAAAAATGGGTACAACTGGAGAGCATTATGTTAAGCAAAATGATCCAGACTCAGAAAGACAACTGTTGCACGTTTTCTCTCATGTCCTAAATCTAGATTTAAATGTGTGTGTGTGTGTGTGTGTGTGTGTGTGTGTGTGTGTATGTGGTGGGTTGTGAAGGCTCTACCCTCATGAATGAGTGGATTAGTTCACTTTGAGATTAATGGATTCATATGTTATCAAGCAGTAGCTTTGGTATAAAAGCAGCTCTTTCTGGCCTGCTTGGTGTCTCTCACCACGAAACCTGGAACTCTGTAAAATGTCCCCAGCAGCAGTAAGTTTCTCACCAGATACAGCACCTCAATCTTGGACTTCCAAGCCTTCAGAACTACAAAAATATTTTTTTCTTATGCATTAGCATCTGTGATATTTAGTCATGACATCAAAAGAGACTAAGAACCTCAAAACAATATTCTCCAGGACTCAGAAAAGAGGACAAGAAGACTGCCAAGTGGCAAAATGCCCCCCTGGAATGTGTGAGGCCCTTTGTATGAACCCCAACATCACAAAATAAAGAAAAAAGAAGCAGAAGAAAGCCAAGCCAATTTCACCTGAAAATGTTGTTAGAAATAGAGAAATATAAAACTGGGTTGGAGTAGCATCTATAAATCTTCACTTCTAACATATACCATAACAAGAATGTTAGGGACTTACTTAAAATGAGCTCACAAAGTAATGGGTTTCACTATGGCACTTTTATACACGTGTTATTACTCTCTGTTCTCATTTGTCCCCTTGCCCCTCCCCCTCCCCCATCTTGTTGGTTCCTTCCCTCTCTTCTACTTTTACGCCACATACATTGCACTACTCTGTCTTTCTCCTTCCCCTGCCTTAAGGTCTCTTCCTCTCCTTTCACATTCTCCTTTACGTTTTCATCACACGTGTGTCACGCAAATAAAGAGAGGTGGACAAATTCAAATCACAGCAGAGGTCTAAAAAAAGTGAAAGGAAGGTTTTCTCCCCCAGGATGAAAGATATAAGTGTTATTACAAAGAATGTGCCCTTAAGCTTGTTGTATTTGGAGGAGAGGGGAAAGTCATGTCAAAACTTTTCTAGCTAAGATAACTAGTTGACTCAAGTTCTAGAAGTGTCCTCTCCACCCATCAAAACCAATCTCATCTTCAGAACGGTAACCCGTCAGACACTACAAGAAGCACGAAGTTGCGTCATTATGTTATGTATCCTAACGCAGCAAAACAGAGGAGAGAGCATGAAAAGACTAGAAGGAATCTGCAGCCAAAGCACTTTGAAAAGTTTTCCCTGGAGGATCTAATAAGAGTCCATTTACTATTCAAGAATTCTAGTTTACAAAAGGCTTTCCTGTGTCTCACCGCATAAGTACGCCTTTGGATCTGTATCCCAACGTATCACTATGATGACAGTAAAGTGATTTTGAGTCGAAATTCCGAAAGATGCTTAAAAGTGAAACTGTAACATACACCAAAGAGATGTGCTCTAAACCCAGAATTCTGCCTAAACTCATGGTACACACATGGATTGCCAGCCCAGCATACCACTGGGACTCTTATTTCAAGTAGTTGCTAACTAGGTTACGTAAATAGATACAACATGTTGATTTAACCAGTGCAGTTGGTCGCTGTTACTCTGTGGCTGTGGTCCTGTGAATGGAGTCACTGAGCCCATTCACCTTCCTTGCTGCTATTCAACCATATACACCAATTAAAATGCCATCTCATTAGGGGAAGACCCAGGGGCTCTGCTCCCATCAGCTTCCTCCTTGCTGTCTGGCATCCATCTAGCAGGCTGTGGTGTCTGTGGCTTGATAAGAGCTATCACACGAGACTGGCATCCAATGGAGACAAAGAAAGCCTAAACCCTGCTCTATCTGTACCGACAAAGACCAAGTAATGCACATTTGCTGTCTAAATTCAAGGTCAGCTTTTGATCCCTATAAGACCTGTGGACTTCCTCCCTCAAAAGACTCGAAGAGAAGATGGCTGCCTCACCATGCCTGAAACAAAAGAATTCTGTGCAAGGTGTCATGGAGTCAGCTGACTTGCCCCTGTAACTCCTGAGAAGGAAGCAGTACACCCTCCCCCAGAAACCATGGCTCCTCTGTGTGGAGCCCAGCTGTCCTCTAGATCGACTGTGTCGCCATGGGCCACATTGAACCTCACAGTGTCTGCATTTCTTCATCTGGAAAATGGAGACGCTACCTCCATCCCAGGCACAGCATCTCAAGGTTAATGCACGGGGAGGATATTGAAATGGAACCGAGCAAAGCAAATGTCTAATTCTGGGGAGAGAATCAGGCACAACAGCACCCTTCTGGGTGGGGACAGCGAGAGTAGCATCACAGCTCTGAGCCCTGGGGTCAGTCACGCACAAGAAGCGAAATAAACCATTCACAATACACCACCTGGAGTCTCTTATTGTTATTGCCAAGTGGAGTTGGTAAAGCAAACAAAGCGAGCTTCAGGAGCCCTAATTCATCAAATGTTATTGATACAGATCGCGTATTGACAAGCAAAGGGCTGCTTTTAGATTCACACCAATAAATCCATTTCATAATACAGTCCAATCCCAGCACTTTGCCCCCAAATCCATCCATCTAGATACCAGAAATCCATCCTGCTTTGCCTGCAGTCTGTCACATGTCACCACGGAGTGCAGAAGCCACCCTGCCAAGTCTATATCCTGAACTAAATCCCAATGGAAACTTCCCTGATATAAATAACCACTATGAACATCCAGGGAAGAAAAATAGCTATGAGGTTTCACTGTTGCTTTCTTGTTGCCTTTTAACCTGAGACAAGTGAAAATCATACAGTCACTCACAGTCCAAAAACCATCGAAAACCAGAAGGTTTAACTAATTCAATTTTCCAGTCACTGTGATGACTATTTTAATCTGCAGAGCAGCGTGTGGGGCAAGGCTACAGGCCTCCCTCACAGTGTGACAGGTGAGGCATCTGCAGAGACCACCCCTACCCTTGAGTGGGAGGTGTCTAGTTAGAGCTACAACCTACGTGCTAAAACTGATTGGTCAAATATGAACCAATCAGCTGTCTCTCTGACTCACCTGGGAAAAACTTAAATTGACATCCCTAGAGGAAGCTGGCCTCTTTCCCCACATGGCCGGGCTACAGAAGGATCTCTGAATTTCCAGGAAGGTAAGGCCTTCCCCCACCCCAGCTAATGGCTGGGGTGGGGGCAGGCTCCAGACTTTTTCCCTCATGAACCTTTCCTTCTCATGATGAGAGCTCCCTGTTATCTTTTCTGTTTCTGCTTATTTAGCTAAACAACATAAGTTCTGTTAAACTATCTGACACATGTTTTCACCACACTTGTGGCTGGAGAACTCTGTAACTCCCCATGTTCCCTTAAATAATAAAGTCTCCCACTATACCTTACTATCTTGTTGTCTATGATTTTAATTCTTTAACTTTATAGACAAGAGCTCAGATACTCTTCAAACTTGGGGTGCATTGGAATTTTTACTGGGGGTTATCTAAATTCTAACCCTTCCCACAACCCGTATCATAATCCATATCAATAGTGTACTCATGGACAGTCCCTCAGTGTCTCTGCTCACCACAGGCAGTTGCATTTGATGACACTCCAGGTCTTACACCATGAGGACAGAATTCTCTACACAGAGAGGAAGAAGTTTTCCTTCTCCTTGTGGATTGATGAGTGATATCATAATCACTTGTATAAAAAAAAAAAACACTTTAAGAGAGGGGAAAAACTCACTCCCCAAGTGCTTACAAGACAGGGGAAAGTAGTGTAAAGAAAACAGAAAACTGAGCCTTAAGATGGACACAGTCTGCACTTGAGCTGTGCAAACCATGTGTGACGAAGGCAAATCTTGGTCACATCTGGGCCTTAGTTTCACCATCCTCATAAAGTGAAGAGGTCTAGCCATAGGTGCTCAACGTATATTTATTCAAAAAATAATATGGGGGCTGGAGAGATGGCTCAGCGGTTAAGGCACTTGCCTCCAGTGCCTAAGGCCTCAGGTTCAATTCCCCAGGACTCACATAAGCCAGACCCACAAGGTGTGGCCATGGTGCTCTCTCTCTCTCTCTCTCTCTCTCTCTCTCTCTCTCTCTCTCTCTCTCTCTCTCTCTCTGCTTGAAAAGTGAATAAATAAAATATTTTTAAAAATAATAATAATATGGATTAAGAAATGTGGAATTAAACTGGAGAGATGGGTCAGCAATTAAAGGCGCGTGTGTGGAAGTCCTGATGGCCCAGGTTAGAGTCCCCAGTACTCACAAGTAGTCAGATGCCCAAAGTTGCACATGCATCTGGAGTTCATTTAAAGTGGCAGGAGGCCCTGGTGTGCCCATACTCAGTCTTTCTCTGTCTGCCTCTTTCTCACTGTCTCGGTCTCAAATAAATTTTAAAAAATTATTTTTAAAAAGAAAAGAAATGTGGAATCATTGCTATCACTCAGTAACCAAAAGCAACAGTTTATTATTATGGGATGCATATTCAATGCCAGCCAGAGCATATGGTGGAAGTAGAGGATGAGGAGATCATAGCTCTCTTACCCAAGTTAAGGCAGAGTTAAGCGGTGAAACTAAACAGAGACCCAGCATGTGCTCCGTAAGAGAGCCCTGCATCTCAGGGCAGAAGATGGCAGGTAGAAAGCCTGAGGAGCAGGCACCCACACCCAGGGTCAGGGGGCTGTGGAGTTTCCATCTCTCCTTGTCCAGGCTGGGAAGGGTTCTGCCCTGCTTTCCTGCAACCTAGGACCTAACACCTGTGCTCATTTGCTCAGGGAAGGAAAACTTATTTTAATATTAGCCTTAAACTGGTTGTTGGAAAGGAAAATCTCTGCAAATATAAAAGCCTAAGAATAGATTGGTTTAGGATTATCTGGGCTTCTGGGTTTTCTGACCACATCCAAAGGAGAGGCGCAGGATGGACACAGGTGCCATCCTCGAGTGCTTGGAGGTAAATTAAAATGCCATCGAGGGTCTTAAACTCTATTAAATTGCATTAGGTACTCAGACTCTCGGGACAAGGCCTCTTTGAAATCTGTCCTCGTGCACAGTGAAAAAATAAGGAGGGGAGTAAAAGAAGAGAAGGAAGAGGAAGGAGAGGGGGGAAGAGAAGAGGAGAAGAAACTGAAAATATCCAGTGTCTCCCAGATCTAAATCTGGCCAGTCAACAAGCAGATAAGGCCAAGGGGGGATTTCTGAGCTTCCCAGTAGAGAACACAGAACGGAGTGGTTGTCACTTAAGCTGCAAGGCCTTCCTTCTCTGAGCTCCTGGCCAGGCTGAGCCTTTCCTGTGCCTCAGATGTGAGGGAATTTATGCTGGGGCACACAGTGATGATTTGGAAGACACAACCCACTGGCTCTCCTGGTGTCCCCAAACTTTCCTGGTCACTAGCCTTCATTACCCCAAAATCTCCTAGAAAACACATCTGGTACCCACCCCGGGGATGGTCAGCGTATCTGATGCCATGCCCACTAGTTCTCAGCTCATGACTCAGTAAGTCAAGTTATTTTGTAAAACCGTCCGCCAGTCTAGTCACCAATATCTGCAATAGAAATGGTTTCTCTATTCTGGTCATCTGTCTTTCATATAGATAACCAGAAACCATTATTAAAACAGCATAGCCCAGCAACTAGTACAGGTGTCCTGTGTGTTATGCCACTACTATGTGATCGTGGGCAACCTAAATTCTCATGCCTCAGTTTCACACTTGTGAAATAAATAATAGCTACTTTACAGAGTTACTATCAGGATAAAATTAATGTCTGGACTATCCAAAATCTTCTATGTGGATCACACTTTCAGAAACTCGATACTAGATATGAAAGCATTGGCCATCCTTTTCCTCACAATTTTATTGTGCTATTATTCTTCTTGAGTATATTCTGTTCCAACCAAAGCCAAAACCAACCAATATCCAATTCACTCCTGCCTCCTTGAGGATCCACTTACTTTAAGATACACCTGTGGTAGCTTGAGTATATGTCCCCCATAGACTCATGTGTTCTATTGAGCTTGTAACTTAGACCTCCAGCTACTTGGCTGGAAGAGGTGTCCCTGAGGGGTAAATCTTGGGGTCCAGCCCTAAGGCGTGTTTAGGGGTGGATCTGATTTCCAGCCCAAGAGAGCAGTGTAAGCTCTTCCTGGGTCACCTTGCTGCCTTAAAGCCAGTTTTGAGCTTGTCTCTTTAGGTGTTTGCTGGCTGGTGATGATTTTCTGTTTGGATGAAGGCACTTGGCTTCTTCTGTCATTTGATGGAACTTCCCCTGGATCTAAAAACTTGAAACAAATCCCTTCCTCCCCTAAACTCTGCCTGGTTAGGTGTTCATCCCAGCAACATGAAAACTAACTACACAGCAGTATCACCTTAAGTAAACTTTACAGTCATTGCAGCCACTAACTGAGCATCTATTAGCCCCACAGATGCTGTGCTCAGTACTCTGCACCTCATGGAGCCTTCATCCTGAGCCTCTGAGGAAGCCCCAGGGGTAAAGAGCTTGACTAGTCTTCCTAAGACCCTCACTACTTCTAACCAGGGTCAGGATTCAGGTTGACGACAGAGACTGTGTATCCCACAAGGCAGGAGCTGCTGCAGTCAGCTTCCTTCTCTAGGAGCCCAGCCGGATGCCAGCACCCTGTTCCTCCCCTTCTCCCAGAGGATAATGAAATTCTATAGTTGTCTGCCTATTTCCCCATTGCTCAGGATACCTTTTTCAATTTGAAGCATTTTAGAGTTGAACCATTCTCAAATTTCCTACGGTGTACTAGACTGACCTAAACATTTTCTTTACAACTCCAGTCATCTTTATCAACACCAAATGCTGTCATGTTCTGAGATGGAAACATGACCACAGGGCAAGTTCGAGATTCTCTGAGTGATGCAGGGTGACTGTTAAAACCCTGGATTCCCAAGCTCCTCCCAAGATCTACTGAGTCAGACCCCTGGGTTAAGGGCCAGCGTTCACTGTGCTTTAAGAACCGTGGCCATTGGGGATAGGCTGGCTTTTGACCTGTTTAACACTCCAGATACAGCAGGGCTTTAGTTCTTGAATCTGCTTTTCTTGGTTCTTTCCACCTCTCCTCCCGCCCTTCAACTTGACAGTTTTCCCTTCTCATGGCTACCAGACATGGCTCCGTGAATTTCTCCTACGTCTTCTTCTATTTGCTAATGCCATCATTCCTAAAGCGTAGGATGTGTTCTTGCAAACTGTTAGCCAGACGTTCCTGGTGGATATCATCTCAGAACTATTGGTTGGGACGTGAGAGTGACCTGGACTTCTAGTACTAGTCTCTGTCCCACCCCCTGTCACCACCACCCCGGTGATCCTCACACTCTTCCCACTCCATAGGCTTCCACACACAGCATCTCCCACTCCACTGACATAACATAGCTTTTTGGCATATTTTGTTGTCTTTGTGTCAGATAACTTGCACTTAATAAACATTCAAGATGGTGAGAAAAAGAAGGGCTTTTTTCAGGTATGTTTGTCAGTGAGGTCCCAAATAGACTGTGTAATCCTTTCTTTTTAAGAATGTATCCCCAAATTTGTAATATGGCATCGATTTTTATGTTTGCAAAGTCACTTCTTACTTCACAGATACTTACCATGAAAAGTAATCCAGTGCCGTATTAATAACTAGACTACCATATATTTTTGAAAAGCCCTCAAAAAACAATGGTCAAGACAAACTGCCTTTTCAGAAAAAATAAACATATATCTTCTGTGGAAGAGACTGTCACAGCATCCAGAAAAATCTTCTAACCTTTACATTTTGAGTTATGCTGGTCATAGTCTAAGTATGTTAGTATGTTACAGTCTAAAAATAAAGTTCAAGTAACAATTTTAAGCTTGTTTTTTTTTAATAAGAATAAAGATCTTTTATTCCTATTATTGGCTTTTTCTTCCAAAATTTGAAAATTTGATATTCAGGATTTAGAAGATAAATTTGATGTTATGTGAATCAGAGGTGAAGGATAGGAAGATGTTTGAAAAACAGAATGACTTTAGTATTTCAAGGTGGTACAAGTGCGTGTAGTATATGATATATAGCATATGCACTTGTGGTTGAAGATGTGTGCACGCCATGCACACGGCTAGGAAAACTAGAAAAGAGCATTGGATGTCTTTAGTGCTATTTCCTTAAAACAGAGTCTCTTTTATTCAGTAAGACTGGCTGATCAAGGGGCTCCAGAGATTTTCCTGTCTCTGCCCCCCACTACAGGACTTTGGTTACTGGCATGCATGGAAACACCCAAATTTTTACATGAATAGTGGAGATCGGATTCTATGTATCCTGGAGGTTGAACTCAGGACCTCATGTTTGCATGGCAAATGCTCTTGCCCACTAAGGCTCTAATTCCCTGCAATATGATTTTTGGGGAGAATCATGGGAAAGCTCAGATTCATTTATATAGGGAGAGACAAAATACAAGTAATTGGTAAATCTAAGGTGTGTTTTTTTTTTCTGGGACATCTCTATCACACTTCCCAAGGCTCAGGGTCTATTGTGGAAGAGGTGGTAGAAAGGTTGTAAGAGCCAAAGGAAGAGTAGGACTGCTTACAAGGCAAACTTCCAGACACAAATTAGCCTTAATATTCATGATTTTGTAGTGCCTGATAATACACAAGACATGCATAATGATATCAAAACAAAATTGAGACTCATTGAGGGGGGGATATGATGGAGGGTGGATTTGAGAGAGGCAAAGTGGGGGTGGGGAGGGAATTATCATGGTTTATTATCTATAATTATGGAAGCTGTCAATAAAAGATAAAAAAAGAAAGGAAGAAAGAAGGGAATAAAATAAATAAATAAAAGCCTCTTGTCATAAAAAAGTGTACAGAATATTCCCTGTATTATTCTTTCAACTTCTCTATAAATTTTCTCTAAAATACAATTTGGAGTGGGTGTTCATACACACATGAAAATAAAGGTCAGGCATACATGAATATGTGAGAAGCAAATATATTCAACGGTACCTAGACCTTAGTGAGAGAAGTGATTCAGCAAAGGCACACACTTATAGGATCCTACAGGCGACATACGTTTTTAAGTATGGCACCCTGTGTGCCTCACTTGCCTAGGTGCACCCCTAGCATCCAACAACAGCTAATACATCTATATTCACAAACTTACTGTGACAAATGCTCTTGACTCCTAAAGGAGCTGAAAGCCCATTTTACCTGTGCCTTCATTTACCCACTTACTGAATTCACTATATGCTAAGTAACTACCCATATGAGAGACCTATACCTGCCTTGACTTCCAAACCAAATAATCATAAACCAACTTGTGTATTTATGAGGTTTGAGGGACAAAAATAACATGACAGGCCAGTTCCTGCTAAGATATCTTATACCCACCAGACACTGTTTTGATGGATGATTTTTGTCATCATCGCCAATGTCATGATGGGCAACATCATCTGTATACATGTCTGACTTACCAGCTCCAGTGAATTATCACAAGCCAGGGACTGATGTTATTCATCTCTGTTTCTTTCATAGCCAAATTGTGGATCGAGGGAATATTTCTGGGATGGGTAGAACCATAAATCTACTTGTTTGCTTTTACTTAAATATTTGCTACACTTGGGGCTGGAGAGATGTCTCAGTGGTTAAGGCACTTGCCTGCAAAGCCTAACGACCAGGGTTTGATTCCCCAGTACCCACATAAAGCAAAATTCACGAAGTGGCGAATGTATCTGGAGTTCCTTTACAGTGACTCGAGGCCCTGGCATGCCCACCTCTCTCTCTCTCTCTCTCTCTCTCTCTCTCTCTCTCTCTCTCTCTCTCTCTCTCTCTCTCTCTCTCTCTCTCTCTTTCTCTCTCTCTCTGCAAATAAATAAATAATCTGAAAAATATTTGCTACAGTTCATGTGAATAAAAAGCCTCACCCTGATTGCCCAATTATACCAGCCACCATCTACTGAAGGCTTGTCATTTGCCGAGTGCTTTCTAAGCTCCTTCCACATATAAACTCAATTAAATCTCAGACCTACATCAACATGTAAGTGCTAAGATCCTCCTTTAGAGGGAACTAAATAGGAGAGACTCGGCCACCCATGGGAGAGAGAAAGAAGCCACACCAGCCTGGACCCCAACAAGCTTTCACTCAGCCATCTCCCGACACTCCAGAGGGGGACTCCCTGGGTTAAACAGCACACACCTTCAGTTGCTTTTCACTTACTGCCACATGGAAGAATCTAGACAGCACCAGGGGCACTTTGAGCAAAATGATCCTCCATCCTATGGCCTGGGCAGGCAAGTCAGACTTTGGGGACTTCCTGTTTAATTTCACCTTTTCTAAATCCAACCACTAAAAATAGCCTGCAAGGGAAGTGTCTCGGAACCGCGGGAGGAGCCGCAGACGCTTCGAGGACAGAGGACGTGATGGGAAAGAATGATCCGGCCTCCAGAAACACTGCGGATGCTTCTCAGCATCAGCAAGTTGCACATTGTGATGAGAAAACAAAGTTTCCAATTATTGAAATTCCGTAGTGTATTTAATTATGCAATTATCTTATTGTATTAACAAGTGTGAGAGCACAGCAGCAATTGCTGAGATTTTTGCAATTTGGAGGCACAGAATTCATTCTTCCCCCAGCTGATTGCTTCTCAGGAGTCCATCCATTTTCCTGGGATTGTGGAAATGATTCCAGTTTTGAACTGTCTCATCCAGAAATCCAAAGCCACCCCCACAACACACACACACCCATGCCTCTCCACATGTTAACCCTAGTAGAGTCTAGTCATATTTCAGGGGGAATGTCTACAAATTCACATCATCTTTTTTGTTCGTTTGTTTCCATTAATCACTTGTGACTCGTTTCTGTTCTGAAATTCAAATATAGTGCAAATATAAATTTCAAAAGCAGTTGTACAAATTACATATTTTCAGTCATATGAGCACAGATCGATTTCTGTTCATTTGCTCAATAAGGATTTAGCCCAAAGAGTTCATGTATCAGACTGGTAAGCCCAGAGTACTCCATCGAAGCATCTAAAATAGGTTTTGTGTGAGAACAGTTACTTCAGCAAATATGAAATATAATCAGGCAAAATTAAGCATTCCATACATTTTCTATTCATTCTCTAACACTCTCTCTATACTCCAAAAGGGGCCATCACACTTTCAACTTTGAGGGGACAAAAAGTGAATCAAATTTCATATTTCTGAAAGCATTAGAAGTAGTAGGTCTTTTCATTTAGGTCTTCTGGGCTAAGAATCACCAGGCTCTGTACACAGTCTGATACATCCCTACCCAGTGGGACTCCTCCTTGCTGATAATAAGCCATACTTGCACTTTCTCAGCCTGAATATGACCCAGGCTTATAGGCATCATGTTTCGTGGCCTTACATATGAGCACAGACCCTGAGCCCCAACTGCCCTGTGTTGAAATCTCCACTGTGCACCCCATGAGCCATAAGATGATGGGGTGGCCCACCCGGCTTCCCTGCACTCCATTCCCTGTACATGGATCTTAGAATGGAGGCATTGAGATCCTAATGAGTTAATGCATGGAAGTTGTTTAAAAGACAGCCTTAATCACATCAAAAGGTGACATCTCGTCCACTTGATACCTTTCCAAGTCACGCCACAACAATTACCTCATTGGAGCCTCAGTGTCTTCCCAGGAAGCATTAGGAATGGATGCTACCATTCCCATTCTAGAGATGAACAAAGCAAGATCCAGACAGGGCCACCAGCTGTTGGAAGCAAACCCCTGGAACGTAAGCCAGGATATTTCCACTATTCCTCTTTCTATCCAGAACAAGCGGGCTGAGCGGTTCAGACAAGTCCCTGCTTTCTATTGTGGGGGAGGGAGAAGGTCTGGTTTCACAGGAACATGGAAAGCATTCCGCTGCCAAGGCTTGCCTTGCATAGCCAAAGAGATCCAGATCGGCAGGAGACACGACAACACGACGCCGTAATCATGATTTCTGCTAACTATGAAATGAAAGTTAATTTCATGCTTTGCATCCACAGACAAAAAGGTTCAGAGCTGTTTAAATTCTCCTCGGCCCAATGACAGTTAGTAAACAGGAGGCTTCGTGATCTAATGCTTGAAATCACCCTTCGTATCCCAATATATTATTTATGCACTCAGCTTAAAATAAACAGCAACTCCAAGTAGGTGAGTGGTCTCATTTAGTATGAACTTTTTTTTCACTCTGACAGTTACTTTAAAACATTGGTAAACAACCTTAATTCACTTCTAAGGAATTAGTTAGGCTACTGCTGTGTACAGGAGGCAAGCAGATTGTATTATTAACCAAAGCAACTTTCTCCTTGTCCATCATCTGCACCTCACACAGGCTCTCTTGGTACTCAAACCACACCTCACGCATGGCTCTCTTGGTACTCAAAGCAATCCACGGGTGGACGTGATTCCAGGCGACATCTCCGGAGGTCATTCTCTTCCACTTTTGACTCTGGGGTGCTGAGTGGGGCCTGGAGAAGGTAGGCTGCTTGTTAAGAAACATATAGACAAATGAGAGCCTTTCCAAAGAGGTAGGCACTGGGTACCAGCAGTGAGGTCTTCCTAGGGGGGAATTGAACCCAAGAAATGACTCTTATGGAGCCAACAGGAGGCAGCCTAAGTATTTGACAGGATGTGCCTGTTGAGGAGAAAGATGCTTTGTGGGCATGGAGAATGGAGCTAAATTTCAAGGACGTAAATATCTCGAGAGCAGGTATGGAGCCAACTCACGAAGGATGCTGTGGGCAGACTGCTTCTAGAAGCGCTAATCACCAGTGGGTGGCACTTTTAAAATCTGGCCAACTGAGGTAGCCTCATGAGTAAGTTCAGGGCTAGCACCAGTAAATTTTAAATTTTTCTGTTAGTAGGTTTTAACAGGTGCCGTCTTTAACAAGGAAAGAAAAAAAAAAACTACCCTGGATTAGCATTGAGGCATACAGCCTGTCGGTCTGTTTAAAGTCGTGGATACAGTGCCAAGACATTGGGTGAACCAGGGAAATAAAAAAGATGCGCCATCCCATGGAGGAACTCAAATAAAACAGCTGCTTAAGGACTGGATGATCCTGCGGTTTGCAACCTTTGTGATCCAAGGATAGGAAGCAACCCCAAGTCATCCAAACCATAGCCAGGATGAGGGGTGGTCTGCACCCAGTTCACCATTCTGCTTGGTCTCTCCTCACCCCAAGTTTGGAAACGCAATATTCAGCAAACCTAATTGACTTTCATCAGCAAGACATCACTCGCCCTCATGGAACCCAAACTTTCCTTTGAGACACAACTGTCTCGAAATCCAAGTTCAATGCAATTGAAAAGGAAAGAGAGGAAACAGAAAGGAAAACACTCTGCATTTATATTTAGAAATGATAGTAAGATTTTTACATACTCTTCAGACATATATTCTTCCAAATTATCTAGTCAACATTATAATTTAATTTTGCAGGAGAAGGTGGCTTTCTATATCAACATATTGACAAAACATTTGGGTGCTCAGCGATATTAAATTCCTCAAAGACAGTCAGATTATCGATATCTGGGTGTGAAACTTGGTGTTACTGAATTCCTGATACAGCACCGGCAAATAGACATCTGGTAGTTTCACTTTGTAGTAATAGAAAATAACATGACAATAATGTGTTATACTTACAAAGTACCCTTCATCCATGGGGCTCCAATTTTACCAATATTAGTTCACTGATTTTCGCAAAAAACCTGAAAGGCAGAGGGTAAGTTTGTGTTACCCCCACTTTGCAGATGGGGACATTGAAATACAGGGGAATAAATTATGGGCTGATTAAGGAGAGGATTCAGGAATGGGGGAGAGGGTAAGAATGACAATTTTGGTCTTCCCCGTCACAATGCATCGCGGTCATCCATACATCCCCTGGGGACTTTCATTCGCATGCAATTCTTACCACATTCTCAACTTACTTACTATACACCATGACCGAAGGTAAAACAGTGAGTACAACCCCATGTTCTTCCAAACCCAGACATTAATATCACTTTAATTCCAGAGAAAGGATTGAAATATCTTGTCATATTCAGTTTAAAACATGGAGAGACGATTAGATTGACAAAATGCAACCATCCAACTAAAAATTTGGCCTGAAAATCATGTTACTACTGTTCAGTTTGTTATAGACTTATGATCACAATTCAGCATATGGACTTGTCTTTTTAAAAAATATTCCAAGGAAGTCAGAATGCTTTAGATATAATCTCACAACAGCATTTTTAGCAGGGTATATTTTTAACAATCCTTTCTAGGACATCCCATCCCTTCCACCACGTGTGGGCCATGATTCATACACGGAAAAGTAATTGGTATTTATTGGGTTCTTAATACATGATAAGCTTATCACTGCATGTGGTTTCTTGGAAAGACACAAGAGTGTGGATGACACAGTTTCCACCATCAAGAAACTTATAACCCTGTGGTTTGGTGATTTTGGTTTCAATGCAACCACTATGATCAAGATTTCCAGAAAGATCTGTCAGTTGCTGGCCACTCCTGGTGAATCTCGTCTCTGAAGGATCATGAGTCTGGGTTCTGTGTTTGAGGCATACTGTGTAGGATTTCAGAAATGCTAAAAAGAATCTTCCCAAGAGCATGGTTTCAGAATTCCAGTCTCCCATGCCCTTCTCCTTCTCACCTCTTCCACAGATTCCCAAGCACGTTCACACCTCCCAGACTCTGCCCTTCCCACTGTTCCTCTCACTTGGGACAAGTCTGCTGCAGTATCGCCTGTTTCCATGGATCACTGCGCACTGAGCACCCCACCCCCTTCCGCCAGCTCTAAAGCAGCTGCAGCCAACCCACCCCATGATGCCCTTCCATATTAATTACTCTTCCTCTTTCTTTGGAAGACTTGCCATGCCCTAGTGTTATGTAGCTCATCTCTTTGCTTGTTTATCTGTGCCCCTCACCCCCCCACACACACACTAATATAGAAACTCCAGGGACTTTTTGTTGACTGATAAATTTTAGGATCAAAGCAAAGTAAGGATGCTGATTGTGAATAGAATGCGTAAATCACAGACAGCGCTTGGCAGGCCTCCTTCCTCATCTTCCTCTCCTTACTCTCACCGGGTATGCTGCGGTAATTACTAATAAATGAATTCCAATACTAGATCATGGATTTTTCCACCCCAAAGAAAAAAAACCAAAACTCCACTAACGCTCAGCAAAATGGTTCTGAAAAGTGTAGTAAACACCCATTTTATCATCTATTTTCTCTTCTCTTGATCACCGAAGCAAAAAGCAGGTGGCATTTCTGCCTGGCCAGCTTCTCTGGAAGCTGCTCTGCAGCCCTCACTTCGTCTCTCCCTGGGCCTTTGTTTCCCTACGTAGGAAGTAAAGAAGCTTAAGAAGTATATTTCTAGGGTTCTTCTGGTTGAGAAACATGGAGATCAATGAATGGCTGACAAGCCAAATCATAGCCACATTTTACATCTTCTGACTTAACACTACTTATGAAGTATAAAATTCTCAGAGAGGTCTCGATGCCCCCATTCCACACCAAGATAAGCGGTGTCCTCTGGGACACAATCTTGTCATCTAAGCATATCTATAGGCAGAGTGCAGCAGCCTTGGACAAACCCTACAGGTAGCTGTGTAAAGCTGTTCCCCAGTCGCCACCCTCACACCACCGACATATGACAGACATGCAAAGCAAGATGCCACCTCTGCTGCTTATGGCATCTCAAGTCACAGACGCTTCACTCAGGGCTCTAAACAGATTTCTTGTTTACTTCCACATTAATGAAAGTCGCACCTTCGCCAGTCAGAATTTTTTTCCCCAAGGCCTCTGAACATCCAAAGAGATTTAGAAGCAATTAACAGTCACGAGTAACAGCGCAATCAACTTGGGACTCGCTAATGGGACTGGACAGAATGCAAAAGCTGCTGTTAGGGTAACAGTCAGTCTCTGACATGGGTTGTGGTGTTAATTCTGCAGAGCACAGTTCTGGTCTGTTTCCAGTCACCGTTACATATGCCTTTTCTATATATGGTTCCTCACCCCCACAACATGGCGTTTTTTTTTTTTTTAACTGCCATGGAAAAGAAGGCATTTTTGTGTCGTTATAACAGAACCTCTAGCATTAATGGTATACGTTGAATTCAAGTTTATTTTTAAATTGCCTACCTGACAAAAATGTGAAAATGTCATTTTCCCCCACTTTGGGTCTCTAGATTATCTTCACTTGCTAGTTTTTGTAGCTAGAGGCCAGAAAAATAATAGCTATAGATTTCCACCTCGACACTCCCCGGGTAACTTTCTGCCACTTGCCTGTGTGCACGTGGGCTCATCCGTCCCTGGAACACAGAAAGACAGGGGGCCCCCATTCTGGGGATCTCTGTGCTTGTCTCCTTGTCAGTTCTCCTGACATGATCTCGTAAGAATGGCTCCAGAAGCCAGCGCACCCCTTCCTGCTCCCCGCCTTCTCAGTCTACCAGGACATTTCCTGTGTTTCCATAGTGACTCTAGCCTCCTGGCTCATTACTACCTGCCAATCCAAACAGCTGCACCAGCAACCATCTACCTTTGCTCCATTGGATCACGTTCTGGAATCTCTGCTCTAGCAACTCTTTCTCCCTCATTGGCCCAAACATCAGGGTGTCTTCCGCTCCTGACCCGAAATCTTCAGAGTCTGCAAAATCCTTCTCTTTCCTGCCTGGATTCCCCAACCTCAGGGGCCAGAGAATATGGTCTCTTTCCAAGAAAGAGCTTTTGATTTTTTTTTCCAACTACCTTAGCATTAGACTTGAATGTGCAACTGGATAAATATCACTTCTTTTGATTATGTTTCTGGTTCTTTGATTTCATTCATGTTTTTATCCATGCCTTCCTCCTTCTAGCTTGCTGGCTGTCACTATGAAAGAACTTATTCTTTCTTCATAATCCAGCTTTTTACATCATCTCCCAAACCTCAGCAAACACCCATGATTAAAGCATATCTCTTTTTCAAAGCTTGAACTTACCCTCTAAATAAAACCAGCTCCTATGCTGGAGAGATTTCTCAGTGGTTAAGGAGCTTGCCTGAAAAGCCTAAAGACCCAGGTTCCATTCCCCAGTACCGACATAAAGCCAGATGCACAGGTGGTGCATGTATCTGGAGTTTGTTTGCAGTGGATAGAAGCCCCGGAGTGCCAGTTCTCTCTCTCTCTCTCTCTTTCTCTCGCATAAATAAATAAATAAAATATTTGTTAAAAAAAAAAAAGCTTCTGGGGCAAAGCCTGCCATCTCTAAGCTGTGTGTGCTAAAAGTCTGTTCTGACAATAACTTTCTACCACAGGCTCCAAATTATCAACAGGATTGTTGTTCAGGATCCCTTACTTTATCTCTGGCATGAGCCTTTCAGTATTCCCAACAGCAGGCTCCTGCTGGGAGGCTCAGCCTCCTAAACCCCCTCTAACTCCCATTTGCTCATTATTGCCTCCCCTGCACAGGTAGCATGTGGAGATTAAAGGGCTTCTGGGGCTCTACTAATCCAATCAGAGCGGCTACTTTAGTCCCCACCAGTGAGGATGGAAAACATCCTGGCCAATACCTTTCAGCTCCATCAGCATTCCGAATGCTCAGCAGAAGTGGAGGTGGCTGCCTGTCACCTGCCTGCTAAACCATCCTTCCCCTCAGTCATGGCATGAGAGGCTTAAGTGTGAGGTAGAGCCTGAGGGGGGGAGGGAGGGAGAGAGGAATAGGAGAGATGGAAGGAGAGGGGATGTGAGGGCTGGGGAGTGTAGGATGGGGCCAAATATTGAACAAGCACATAGATTTTTCCCCCAAAACTTCAAAGATTAAAGAAAATCCATTTGTCAGCCCTTTGCCCTTACCTAGGCATAACCCAATATCGCACCCTGCCTGTTTACTAGCCAGACTTCTTCAGGGATCTTTCACTTGAAGATCCCCTGCACTCGCTGATGAAACCAGAGGATGTTAACAATATTCAAATACTTTTTCATCCCAAGTTAAGGTGCCTGAGAGGATGCAAGTTTAGTTTAGTGGACTTGCTAGAGAGCTGCTCTCTGGATTTTTTTTTAACTCTGGGTTTCTGCAGAAGAGATCTGTGCCATGCAGGTGGCGAGCTAAATCAGACAGCAGCATGGGGGCTTTACACACGGTCCCTGGGGCTGCACTGTTGCCTGTACAGGAGACTATCACTGTACCTGGGAGAGCCCTTCGGCACTGGTGACACTGGAATAGCTAAGAAGGCAGGCTTCCCTTATTTACAGCCCTAAGTAGATTTTAACTATTCCTCAGAGAGGAGCTGACGTGCAAAGAAAGCAATCTGGGGAGATTTTGGAAAAGAAGTAACGGTAAAAACCTGTATCGGACTGTTTATTCCTCCACCAAGTGTTCTCAGAGCATCTACCATAGGTTCAAAGTAGTGAACGGGTTATTTAAAGACCCAGATCTGGGGAGACACCCTGCATGCAAATGAACACGTAAATAAATGCGTAAGACTGATTGAATGCTATGAAGAACACAAAGCATATAGGGCAAGGGATTTCAGGGACATGTGCATATTTCATGTCAATCAGTATTTGTTACCAAGCTCCTGTGTTTCAGACCATGGAATGGAATTGGCATATCGGCATAAAATAGATGATAGACAGATGACAAACAGACAGCTGACACATACATGCACACCCACACACACAATCAGTCCTCTGCATTCATAGATCCCATATCTGTAGATTGAACCAATCACAAATCATAAAAATAAAAATTTTTTCAGTGCTACTATGGGAGCAATTGATGGAGAGGCTACTAAAAATAGATTCTAGGTAATCCAGAATTGTGTATCTCTGCTAACCTATACTGATCTCACTCTCCGATGGAGACTGTGTTTTTATCTTTCAGAATGCAATGAGAGAGCTGTGGTCCATCTAACCCTACCAATGGACCACAGGCCGATACCTGAGATCCTGGCAAGCGATGAGCCACCACAGTCATACCATGGAGGATCCATATGGAACCCTGCAGAGAATGATGGGATGAACAAGGGACCCACAGCCAGTCAATCAACACAGGATAAGCCAGTGAGACAGAAACCAACAATTTTCGACATAAAGACCCCTAAGTTCTCAACATTAAAGCAGCCTGAATACTCACCCACCACGATTCAGGGAACAGAGTGGAAGAGGGGACAGACAGATTGTGAGAGTTGTGGTGGGGGAGAATATCTAGAGGCATGGCACCCCTCAGTAACAACGTACTAGGGCCAGGAGAACCAGGCTGACTCCTAGGCTATCCATGGTCCCCTGCCACAAGGACTGATCCAGACTGCCCACGGAGGAGGATATCCAGCTGATCGGGGATGGGGACGAGGAGCATTGGAGAACTGGGGATAACAACTTATTGTTTGCCCATTAAATAATGTAACTCATTATGGACAATAAAAAAAAAGAACAAAAAATTTATCTGTGATAAACTTAGGCAGACCTCTTTGTCTTGTCATTATTGCCTCAGTGATACAGTATGACAAGTATTTACATAGCATTTGCATTGTATTAGGTATTAAAAGTCATCTGAAGAAGATTCCAATTGGAAATGCACGGCAGGCATGCTTTGTAAATGTCCTGAGCCTCCCTGGAGTTTGGATCCACAGTGGGGGCAGGAAGCACCTTCCTGCACTCCAGCACCCACTGAGATGCCTACACAAGTTACTGGCATCACCTCTGAGCTTTAAGACTCTAGGGTGTGAAATGATGCTCACAGGTTGCTATGGGGGTCACTCACCACACCTTGAGCAAAGCCAGGGAAGGAGCAGAACAGTGGCTGGTGCTGAACCATTGATACTGTTCACCTCTGTCTTCTCCTCTGACGTTAGCTATCTCAGAACCTTAGATGGTCAGCCAGGCAGAGTGGCTCATTACTTTAATCCCAGCACTTAAAAAGCCTGAGGTGGAAGGATTGCCATGAGTTTAAGGCCAGCCTGGGTGAGACCCTGTCTAAACTTCAACTCTCCTTCCCCCCCCCCCACCCATGCAGTGAAAAAATAAAACAAAAACATGGCTGTAGAAATGTCAACAATGATACTAGGAATGATCCCCAACTTAGTTGAGTGAGGCACTCTGGCAAGGAAAATTCACATTTGATGGCTTCGAGAAACACGTGTTTGCTTTTTAAAATGAATGAAAACAAGGAATGTATACCTATTTGGCTCTGATGTGCTCTGGTGGCTTTCTTTCAAAGGACAGACTTGGACATATTTTGTAGGAACCAGGAAAGGCTAGTAGCAGTATTTTCTACTCATTGAACCATGGCAATTTCTCCTCCTTCTCTTACAAATTCATTACTCTGGGGCCACAGTGCATTTGAGGGATATGCGAACATCTAAACACTTCTCATCCCTCCAGACAGGTAATTCCCCCATGTTCTGCAATAAATGACCACTTAAAATAGCCTTGTTAATTATTCTCTTGAAAACCAAATCCTCTTTTGGCTACACCAGGGAAGCTTGCTTGAATTCACCCTGGGTTTTCTTTATTATCCAAGTTGTTCACAGTGAGCATGCATTACTTCCATAAGCAGAAAATCAATGCAGAAAGAAAAAAAGAAAAGAAAAGTCTATAGGGATGTATGGGCACACTGATGATTATTCCGGACATTACCAGCTTCTACGTGAAGATTTGTACAGATGGCTTTTCATAAAGACCTTACCTAATACTAGAACAGTAAATAAATCTATGGTGGAAGGGGCTCAACTTGTGCCTTGAATACAAGGGCAGGCAAAGAGAACCCAGCACTGCCTCGCATTCTCTGAGGTAATAGAAAAGGAAGACAAACAGAGCAGAGAGAGCTAGGGAAATGGCTCAGTCAGTAAAGCACTTGCTGCATAAGCATATGGATCTGAGTTAAGATGCCCAGCACCCACGTGAATGCCAGGTGAGCATGGAAGCCCATCTATAATCCTAGCACTTAGGAGGTAGAGACAAGGAATCTGATACCTGATGTCAGTCTCTGGTGTTCACATGTGCATACATGTGCCCACACACACACGCACACACACACACACACACACACACATACACACACACACACACACCACATGCAAACACATAAAGAAAAAGAAGAGAAAGATCAAGAAGAAAGAAAGAAAGGGGAGAGAAAAAATAGAGGAAGGGAGCGGAGAGAAGATGAAAAGAGGGAAGGAGAAGAAAGGAATGAAGGGACAGTGTGAAATGAAAGAACTAAGCAAGAGAAAGAGAGGGAGAGAGAGAGAAAGAGAGAGAGAGAGAGAATAAGAGAGGCAAGCAATAGAGTTGTCAGAAGTTGGATTACGAAAAGCCTGTGACCCAAGCCCAGAACATACCCATAGATGCCAGAGTGATTTTTGAACTTATGTATTAAATAATATAAAGATTAATTAGCAGGGACGCTCCAGTATCTTGTATGGCTTCCGGCCTGTGGCCTAGCTCTGAACAGGAGTGCCAGTTAAGCTGAAGCATCCCCCCTGGGACTAGAAGGATCAGGTGTACCGCTATCTATCACCATAGGAAAGAAGCCTCTGATCCACGGACTCACTAACAGTGCTCATGTCAGGCAGTGGGGGCTCCCTTGAGTTCCAAAATTTGGGGGCCCCCAGTTTAGAATCAAGCATTCATTCTTTCAATCAGACACTCGCTGGCATGTCTGAGAGAGCTGGAATTGTTCAAGGGTTTAACTACACCGTGATAAACAGCGCCATGTCTCTCCTCTCTCCAAGCTTATCATCTCCCAGAGGAGGGGAAGCAAGCAAGTACATAAGAATTCCTCTTGGTGATAAGAGCCTGGAAGAAAATGATAATTAAGAGAAAACAGAAGGGGAGGAGAGAGAGAGAGAGACTATGGCTCTATGGCTTAGGGCAGAGGAAATGTGCTCTGAAGCAAGAACTTTTAAGTTAGGACATGAATAACAAGAAGTGCCCCATCCTGAGAAATCTGGGGAAAGGACAGCCCAGGCGGACTGCAAACATGAACCCCTTTTCCCATCCCTCCCTTCCAGCCAGCTCAGCACTTGGCAATACAAAATTCAAAACGCACAGAGACTTGTTTAATTTTAAAATCTCAAATTGCATACTATGCCGCTAGGAAAATATATCCTGAAACTTGGATTATTTTTAGAATGGTCCACTTCAGTTTCCTCAAGTACTTTTTTCCCCCCTGTTCAACCAGAAGACCCAAATAGTCCAGGTACATCCGCCTCCTCTGAATACGGAAACTGCATTCATCAGCCACTTTCCAAAAATTGGATCTTACTTCAAAGCTCAATGACTTGATTACTCCCATAGCAGAATACATTACACTGATTACAGGATTATTCACGTGCTGTTTCCAAGAGGTTGGGCAACATTGCTCGACATTCCACCCACCAACAAACAGAGAGTGAAAGTGGATAACTGGATGCTAATATGCAAATCACCTCCATGTCCTGATACCTGGGATACAGTTCTTCTCTCTCTCTCTCTCTCTCTCTCTCTCTCTCTCTCTCTCTCTCTCTCTCTCTCTCTCTCTCTCTCTCTCTCTCTCTCTCTCCAATTGGAAAGGGAGGAGAGGTGGTTATTTTGGTATCGTACAGCCCACAGAAAATGAAAATGAAAGCCTCAGCAGGGAAGTCAACTTGGGATGGTTTCAATGACTGGACAGATAATAGTTCCTAAATAAGCATAGAGCCTTCTGCCCTTCTCCTGTGAATGCCAACACCCAGAGGAGTAACTTTATATCAATAATACACCAATGTCATATTCATTGATTGATACAGGGGTCATTCTGAGCTTAGCACTGGCTTTTCAGCCTTCTGGAAATTGTTTCAGCTTCATGAAGTCATACCAGGAAGACTGCCTGGGATGAGAAGAGAACGTGAGGATGGGGATGCTTTCCACAATGCGTCCTGCTGATCAGAGATGAACTGCATATGCTCAGGACAATCAAAGTCATATTCTTTTATTTTTTGTTTTAAAAGGAACATCTATTAAATGGCAAAATGAAAACAAGACATTGTGAGTTCAGATAAGCCATAGATTAGAAAGAGAAGCATAATTCTATTTAAATCTATTTTATAAGCTAATCAGCATGTCACTTTTTATTGGCATCTCCTACTGTCATGTAATTTACATAAGGGTGCCATCTGTATTTATAAAAGAATTATCTGTGTGGTGATCTAGCAGTCTACAAACAACAGTGATATTTAACTTTTCTTAGGGGATCAATTGTAGAATGAGGTTAAAGGATTTATAAGATTCTTTGCCATGATGATCCTTAAAAGGACTTGTTCATAAGTCTCTGTGGGTCTCTATGATGGATAACACACTTGAAACAAACAAAACACAGTACAACATACATATATACATATATGTATATTTATGTATGTAATTTTGATTTAATAAAATATAAATGTTGACATATGTGTTGCATTTACATTTTGGATGTTTTCATGGACATTTTTTTGTGTGAGCATGTGTGTTCATATGTGCTTGGGTGGTGTGAACACATGTGTGTTGGCCAGAGATAATGGTCAGGAGTGTTCATATCCATCTTATTCTTTGAAACATGATCTATCACTGAAAGTAGAGTGCACCAATTTACTACAGTAGTTATCTGGTAAGCCCTAATGATCCTCCTATCTCTGCCTCACCAGTGCTGGTTTACAGATGAGAGCTACTGAGCCCAGCTGTTTTGAGGTGGATGCGAGGATTTCTATGGCTACCAAATAGGGCCCAGAGAGAATAGCCTTCTGTTATACAAAGGTGTATGCCTCAGCTTTGGGTCAGTACAAAAAGTAAGAAACTATTTGAAAAATATCACTCTTTGTTGGGATGTAATTTCTCCACTAATAATCAATTGCTTTGGTACATTTAAAAGCCATATTTAAAAGAATCATGATTAAAAATGTATGTGACATGCTAATAAATAAAAGCAAAGCAGAAATTAATATTTCATTGATCTAGTCCTTAGTGTATACATCCTAATGCAGTTCCTGCAATAGGCCACATGCTATATTTAGTGCACATACAAGTACAGTGATGCACAAAACACACAGAGGTCCTGCCTTCAGGGAGCTTATTGTCTTTTCTAGGTTTCTATAGATGAACCAGTGGATGTCAATCCATGAAAACATAGTCCCTCTATTACATAGTTTGATTGCTTTTAAGATCTAAAATATTTCTTTTCAATAATTTTATTATTCATCAAGATGAGAAGACTTCAGGATTTTCATTTCTGAATTAGTTGTTTTTTTTTTTTTTTGGCAGTGCTGGGGATTGAACCCCGGACTTTGTGATTACAAGGCAAACGTTCTATCACTGCTATATCTCCAAACTTGGATTTTACTTGTTGTATATTTTTTTTGTTTCTTTGCATGATTTTTCATCACTGAAATGTTAACATGTGACTAAATTATGACAACAAAACTTCTGAAATGTATTAATTAAAGAATGGAGAGTTTTGAAAGAAATGAAGCATGATACAAATATATGGAAATAGAAAACCAGATCTTCTTGTGGAAGGGTCCAGAATTAGAGCCATTTATTCTAAAGAAGTGAGTTAAATATTACCTTGTTGGGGAATGAACAAGTAAGAGAATGGACTCTGGAATCAGACAGGTCTTGTCTTCACATCCTGACTCTGCTGCTTGTGTGTACCTTCCCATATCCCAGTCCCTATGAAAGGGACATATTCCAAGGAATAAATGAATATAGAAAAATGTAAATTGTTTATAAGAACCCAAGTCATGTTGTATAAGGGCACCATGTGGCAACTGTCCTGAGAAAACACTAGAATCTAATTCAGAAGTCTATTATTCAGGTACCAGCTTTCCCCTCATTAACTTGTGAAAGCATGAATAGTTTTGGAGGGTACCTTCTCCTAGCTTTAAAATGAACCTAATAGAATTAATTTATGAGAAAGTACATGTGATGGTTAGTTTCATGTGTTAACTTGACTGGGCTTACCAAACAGGTGCCCAGATATATGGCGAAATATTATTCTGGGCATATTTGTACAAGTGTTTCCTGATGGGACAGTGTTGCCCTCCCCAGTGTAGAGAAATTTCATGCAACCTACTGAAGGCCAGCATAGAGAAGAACAAATGACAGACAAGAAAGAATTTCCTCTCTCTGCCTGAGGTCTCTAAGCTGAGGCAGGGGTCTTCTTTTGGCTTTGAACTTGGACCAGAACTTGCACCACCTGTGCCTATCTCTCTGTCTTTGTCTTTATCTCTGTCTCTCTCTGTCTCTGTCTCTCTGTCTATCTCATGTGTGTGTGCGTGTGTGCATGCGCACGCTGTATGCGTGGTGTGTACCTCTGTTTATGAAATCTATCTCAGTTGTTTCTCTAAAGAAACTCCTATAGCAAAAGAAAGACGAGCACTTGCATTGTCTCATCGATATAGACACGACTAATTTCCTAGGCACTATATTCTGGATAAGTGTCTCTCAGAGGTCCTCTGTTAAAGGCAGGGAACCCAGCACGTGGAGCTATATTGGCAGATGGCAGATCCTGTAGGGAGTTGGGCCTGGTGAAAGGAAGTTAGGTCATTTGCATCTAGCCCTTGAAGGGGGTACTGGAACCCCCAGCCGCTCCTCTTCCTCTCGATCTGCTTCCCCTGCCCCTCCCTCCTCTGTGATGCACTACTTACTCCTTTACAGACCAGAAGCAACCGAGTCATCAACTATGGACCAAAGCCTGTGAAAAACCTGTGAGACAAAATGCTGAAATCCTTCATCTTAAGCTGAGTGGCGGGCATCGGGGGAATGCACACTGCAAGGCTAGTCCCCTATAGGAAAGACTGTACAATCATGAATTTGAATTTGAATTTCAGCTTCACCATGCACTAGTCGGATAAAGTTTCTAAAATCCTCTGGGCCTTGGTTATCCGGGGGACAAAAGAGAGAAGAATTAGAAAACGGGTGCTCGAAGTCCCCCCGGGAGACTAGACCACCAGAGATTCTCTGATGAGGACTTTTGTACTTTGGGGGTTAAGCCAGGATTCAGCATATATTCCTTTTTTAAAAATGTACATTTCTACACTCTAAAAATGCTTAAAATCAAAAGCATTATAAATAACCTTTTTTATTATCCTTAAATAATTCTTTATGATTTGGAGGAAAAAATCTATAGACACATAAAACATCCAGGGTGTCAAATATACAGGATAATCATTTTGCATGATCTCCGCTAATACAGTTCAATCTAAATTGCAGTCTCATATTTGACATAATTATACATAACCAAACACTAATAAAAACGGCTGCCTTATATTTCAAATTGGTAATTATGGTAGTAAACATTAACAACATGTCAGATCTAAGATGGTGATTTGTTCTGAAATGTATTAGAAATCATTATACTGTATGATAATTTTAATTACAGTTTGGTAGCAAGAGAGCATACAGAGGTCTACTGTTCCAAGTGCATGATGGGAATTGGCAGCTCTTCAACTCAGCTCTGACTGCCATTGTCTGAGTTCACAGACAGCACAGGGCTTTCTCCACCTTGAAATATCATGCCCAGTCCCCTCTGCAGAATCTGTGTACGATGAGATTTGGAGCCAGACTACTGGGATGTTAATCTTTGTTCTGCCACTGTGTGGACACGTTCACTCAGCTAAAGGTAACTTCTCTGTGCCTCCGTGTGCTGTTCTTTAGAATGGAAAACAACAACACCCATCTCAGAGGGCTCAAGCCCATCACTGGCTGTCATGCTTAACCTAGAACAGGGAATGCAAGATAGCTTCCATTACATATTAGTGTTTATTATCATTTTTGTTTTCATATTCACATCATTTTCCTACCTTTCAAGATCATGGTCTAATACTAGTGATCCGATGTCCCAGGTAGCATACAAATGTGCTGAATGCTAGCTTCTGTCTCTCTCTTGTGACACTATACTAATTTTTATCTTTCTCCTTTCTTTCTCCTTTCAAAAAATACTTTCCTACCATCTCGTTCAGTGAACAGAGTCAGTGCACAGACTCTGTGTTCTGCTTTGTATTTTCAGTTCTTGGGAATTCCTGCTTTAGCTCTTCTCCTGACCCTTTCATCTGGGCACGAACCATAGATGTTACGAGTGTCTCCAGGACTCACCCTCTGGTCCATCGATGACACTGGCCAAGCACTGAGGAACTTCATGCCTGGCAGGTAAACTCTCACCGCCACCTACCTCATACCTGGCATACCTGGTCCACAGGCCCTAATTGAGGAATCTATGCCCTTCCTACACACACACAAATCTTGTGATTTGTTGTTCCAGCCTGGAAGTCACTTGTGTTTATTCGGAGTTACCCGCTTTCGTCTCTTTATTCACGATCTCTCGGTCTTACATCCTTCACAACTCTCTCAGCCCTAAGACCTCCATGCAAAGAGGAACAGACCTCCTGGCATCGTGATAAAGCACCTTCCCTTTCCACATTTCCATACCATTTCAGATAAAATATTTGGGAGAACAGACCGGACTGCTAATTAGAGAACTGTCTGGAACTACTATGAAACCCATTTCCACTGGTGCAATAAGCAAAGCCTCTTCATTAAAATCACTGTCCTCTGTAAGGGAAAGCTGTTTCAGGCGCAATAGATCTAACTCACAGGAGTGATCATGCAGACCCAGGTACAGTATTCATTATTAACTTAAAAAGTATGCCAAATCAATTAAAAACCATTTTAAAGGAAAGGAATAAAATTTAGTTCTACCTAACTGCAGCTTGGCTCTAATTTATCTTCCAGCCACTTCCAAGGGATTTTACTTGGTTCTTAATCTAACATTCATTGGAAAGGGTAATTCTCATGAAATTACAATAGCATCTCTTGCATCGTTTAATGCAAATGTTCCCATTCTTCGGAAATGGAGAGCAGCTTCTCCAATAAAGACTCCCTTCAAAGTGCAAAGTGGGAGCGCCCTGGAAACTGCTGGGGGAATCAAACAGTGCATTTCAGAAGCTTGCTTAAATTTAAAACTCTGTCTGCATCCCCATGACAAATTGTGTTCCAAATATAGGTTATTCACAACATGTTTGTTATAAGGCGCGGCATATGAATTCCTGCCGTGTCTTTCTTTACAAACATGTCAAGACTTGTGAACCCTTAATGAAATGCAGAATTTTAAAGGCAAGAGGAAGCCACAAAGATGCCAGAAATCAGAGGTTCTGTTTCTCAGGACTGGGGCCTTCTTATGCTAGGGCCCATAAGCAGAGATGGGGGATCATCTCCAAGGTCACTGGGACCTTCAGTATGCAGATGTAAAGGCTAGACTTTGGCAAGTGTCAGGACTGCTTAGAGACAAACAGGCCCAGGCCTCACCTGCCAGCCCAGACTGCCTTCCCACTGGCACTATATGGTAGAGGAGACTATTTGTCCTGGCTGTGCACGGCCCTCGGACATCCAGAACACTGGCAAATGAAGGATGGGGCAATGGCTCAGCAAATAGGAGCATGTGCTGGTTAAGCAAGAAGGCCTGAGACAGCCTTATTTTGATACCCTGGACCCACCTAAAAATGCCAGGCATGGCCATGCATGCCTATAATCCCAGTCCTGTGTGAGAGTAGAGACAGAAGAATCACTGGAGTTCCCTGGTCAGCCAGTCTGACCAGGAAAAAAAAAAATCAGTGGCAGCCCCAGGTTCTGATTCAAGAATTCAACATGGATGTAGTGCTGGAAGGCACTGCAAAAGCTGCCAGAGAAAGCTGGTCAATGACAGTGGGAGCTAACAGAAACCACTGGCATGAAACACAGCCTGCTGCCATGAGTAGGCTGACCACACCTCTTACTGGGAGAGAACAGCGAACCAATAAAGGAGCACTTGTGCAATGGAGGAGCCTAGGCCTGGGGGAAACAATCAACAGCTTTTAAATTTGGCCAAATATTCCACTTAGTGAGGGGGAACCCTTAACTGGAACTGGGGATTTAGGGCGATATGCGCCGAATCTCGGACTCTTGGGCTCCCAAGAAAATATGCACTATGGGAGTGATTGATGGAGAGGCTATTAAAATAGATTTTAGGTAATTCAGAATTGTGTATCTCTGCTAACCTATACTGATCTCACTCTCCGATGGAGACTGTATTTGTATCTTTCAGAATGCAGCGAGAGAGCTGTGGTCCATCTAACCCTACCAATGGACCGCAGGCCGATACATGAGATCCTGGCAAGAGATGAGCCACCACAGTCATACCATATGGAACCCCGCAGAGAATGATGGGATTAAAAAGGGACCCACAGCCACAGCCAGTCAATCAACACAGGATAAGCCAGTGAGACAGAAACCAACAATTTTCGACATAAAGACCCCTAAGTTCTCAACATTAAAGCAGCCTTAATACTCACCCACCATAACTCAGGGTACTGAGCGGAAGAAGGGGCAGATAGATTGTGAGAGTCGTGGTGGGGGAGACTATCCAGAGGCATGGCACCCCTCAGTAACAACATACTAGGGCCAGGAGAACCAGGCTGAATACTAGGCTGTCCATGATTCCCTGCCCCAAAGACTGATCCAGACGGCCCACAGAGGAGGATATCCAGCTGATAGGGGATGGGGAAGAGGGGCATTGGGGAACTGGGGATAACAACTCATTGTTTGCCCATTAAATAATGTAACTCATTATGGACAACAAAAAATTATAAAAAAAAAAAGAAATTAACATGGAACAGCAACATAGGAGGACACCTGAAGTTAGCCTCGTATGCACACACGTGCCCATGGGGTGTGCACATCTGCACACACACATGCATGCATGACATACACATGTGCACAATACACACACAAACTACTCCATACCATACTACACACTACACAATGCATACACACACACACACATATGCTTAAATCATAAACTTGGACATGAACTTGTCCCTGTAACATGTCTTGAGTCACACTACAAAAGTTAGACCGATGTTCTATTTGCATCCCTTTTTAACGAAGACCCAAGGGCACCATGTTCCTCATTTGTTAATTCATATTTTGCCTATTAATTAAATCACCGCTGTTCACTAGTTCCCAGCAATACCGAGCAGAGGATGACCACTCCCTACTCATTCTCTTCCTGCTATGGGGCTTCCTGATACAGAGGTCAGCAAACGTTTTCTGGAAAGGACCAGATAGTGGCTGTTTTACGCTGATCACCATGGCAATTGCTCAACTCTGAGACTGACAAACAGAAGCACAGACAATACATAAGTGAATGAGTGTTCTAATAAAACTTTATCTCCACCCAAACTGAATTCTTTATCATTGCCATGTGTCAAGAAGTACTCTCTTAATTTTTATTCAACCCTTTTAGAATAAAAATCTCATTCTTAGCTAGTGAACGTCTCGACACCCCGGGTAGCTTGCCTACCCTTGGATTAGACTGGCAGGAACCCACCATCAAGAAAAATCCCAGGTGGGCCTGGTGATGAGCTACAGTAATTCAGCATGCCACAGGCCAAGGCAGGAGGACTGCAAGTTCAAGACCAGTCTTGGCTACACAGCAAGACCCAGAAAAAGAAAGGAAGGAAAGAAGAAAGGAAAGAAGGAAATGGGAAAGAAAGAGAACTACTCTTTCTCCTACCTAGTTATTCATTGTGTTGTTATTAGCACCCATCTGACAGCCCACGTGATTTTTCTTAAATGGGACAGGTGCAGTGGCTCAGTAATGACTTCTCCAACCACAAAGTGTTCCTGGGTGGGGATATTCCTCAGTGTGATCTGTTAGTGACCAGAAACAGTTGTGAAGTTCTACCCTTCCACCAAACAGATGAAAGAGAACCCTCCATCCATGAGAGGCTGACCTGCTTTCTATAATCGGAGTTTTTAGCCTCCATATGTAAGTATGACTTTAAAGAAATATTTCAGCTCTACACAACAAATATCAGCATCAACAAATAAGTCCTTTGGAATCACTATCCATCCTTAGTCGGTACAGTGAAGTAGATGGGAGTGTTCTATTTAAATACCTTTACACAGAGTGCATCAGCATATTACAAAAACCAATTTTCTTACATCAACTTCTATCTACTTCTAATTCTGTAGCATAGCTCTGGGGAGTTGCTACAAGGTCTGTGTAAACTGAAAATCTAAATAACATTATGACGCCTATTACAGAACTAATTTATAATCTAATACCCTAGTTGAATTTAATATCCTATTTATTTATTCAAGCAAAATATCTGGAAAAAATATGTCACATCATAATGTAGTTGTTATGAAAATGGAAAAAAAAACGGAATTTTAGAGAAGGCACGGTAATTGCTAGGGGCAGGTACAAGCAAGAATTTCAGAGCCCCTTACAACAAGGAAGAGACAGGAGCCTTTTAATAAACAGAATCTTTGCTTTATAACACAATTATTGTCAAATTTAGTCCTTTACATCAAATTTACAACTTTAAAATGCGATTCCTATTAATGTTATCTGCTTAGAGCTTCTGCAGCATAAAACTGTTGGCCAACAGATACCACCTCATCAGCTGTCTTTAACTTCCCGATGGAAAAGCCCAGCTTTCCGGCAAAGCTCAGAAGCTGCATTGCCAATACCAACGTGTAAGTGGTGTGCGTATGTACAATCCATCTAGGCTAATAGGAAGAGCCACCCTGCTGCTCCCTGGAATACTGAGTATCCTACTGATTTCTGTGCCTGGAGATCAAAGCAGGGGAAGGAGAAAGCTGGATGGAAGGAGAGGAGGAAGATCGGATGACGCTGAAGAAGAAAGGCCACGTGGTCACTGTGCCCCACAGCTGGAAATGCTCAGCCTGGATCCAGGAGGCAAGGGAACAAGGACAGAAAACTTCATCAGGCACAACACGCATCTGCACCACAGTAAGGACCATACAGGCATTTAGGCCCTCTGGTGACAGGAATATGCCTACTGCTTGCTTTCATTAGACAAGGGAGCCATGTTTATAGCCTCAGAAGCATCCCAGAGTCACTGTGAGGAGAGGAGTTACAGGATCGGAATTCTAGACCCAACATGAGTATGCACGCAGGGCACACCCACACAAGCGTGCCCATTGCACTCATGCCTAACCCTAACCCTCACGGAAAGACCAAATAAACAGCTCCTGTCTCTCGGGTTCTCAGACATGGTGGCACGTATCAGGTCAGGACTGTAAGCTCTACTCTTGACCTCTTGTGACTTGATAAGCTCCCAGGTTATTCCTATGTACCTTCAAGTTTAGCAAGCAGAAGCCTCTGTGAGCATATTTGAACGGCGTCTGGGAAGAGCCCTTTGCCCCTGAAATGATTATAACATGACTCTCTCAAAAGCCTGGAATCCCATAATTAGCAATTCATTCCTTTGCCTCTTAAAGGTTTGCTGGTCTCTAAGGGTCCTGAAATTAAACTCAAATATACCTGGGAGAAGAAAGAGCTTAAGTCCTCTTACCAGATGATACGCTGCAGAAATTAAATAGAGCAACTCTGAAAGGTTTGAAAAAGACAAGGGAAAGACCCTGAGGAAGACATCAAAAAGGCTGGAGTGGATTCGGTCCTGCACATGAACACACATGGGTTACCCCATCACGTGCAACCTCTGGGTAAACATGGTTGTCATGTGGCAGGCCTCTCAGCTTCAGGAAGAGAATAGTCTGCCAGCCAGAGGATTTCTTGGCTGATTCCTAAGGTGTTCTGGGAGACATGAACTCCAACCAAGGCTTCCTCCATGGATCTCTGGTTTTTAAAGCATGCACGTGGAGATTTTGGTGAGAAAGCCACACTCCTTCCTGATAGTTGATCTTAATGTGTTGCTTCTCCAACAGTGGGCCTGAACCCTTGCTACGTCCTCATCCATCAGTGTGGACCTGATTCTCTTCTGAGCCCTGCAAGAGCAGCCTCGGCTGGGCCAGGGTGCTGGGGGCTAAGAAAATCCACTGTACCTGCTCTTTGTGAAAAGAATGCATATGCAACAGAAGCCCAGCTCTATTGATTATTGCCTATAAATCTCGCTCCTCATAAAAAGCCTCAGTGAAATATAATCCAGGGACATAAATCTCTCAAAGGGAGATGAAATCTGATGGGAAATAAAATCCTCTCGTTTCATTTATTTCCTTGTTTAAAAGACTCACTTTCCAATCAACTGTGGACATTAACGCCAGAGAGCAGGAAGCTGAGGACAGAGCCCTGGTTTGAGAGGTCAGCCACATAGGAGAGCAATGTGGCCCCAGCCCTTCACCAGCTAAGAGCCTTTGAAGTGACCTCACCACCCCCTCTCATCTCCAGTTCTGTCACCTCAGGGAAAAAAAAAAAAAACAATAACAAATTTGGCTACCAGGATGTGATGGTTAGGTTTTGTTGTCAACTTGGATCTTTTTAATTATTTTGGGTGGGTCTCTGAGGATGTTTACAGGAAGGCAGCCTCTCAGCAAGGGGCAGGATGTAAAGAAGCTCAAAGAAGCTGGAAGTAAACATTCTTTCCTGTGTGGGTAGTACAGGAAGAAAATTCCAGAGACTCAGGAAGCCATTAAGTCTGGGGAAGGGTTGTAAGACCCCACCCTAAGGCTATATAAAGGAGAAGAAATTAGCTCCTTAGCCCCTCCTGCCTGCTTGCTGTTCTGTGTGTGTGGTGTAGGTGATAGGTTTTTCTCTCTGCATTACCTTAAAGGTAGAAGTGTGCTGCTTGTAGGCCGCTGGGATGAATCTTCAAACCAGGCACAATTTGGGGGAGTAAAGTATTTATTGAAACTACAGATTGAGGAGAAGTTCCGTAACAGCGAAATAGGCTGGCCCTCTTTTACAGGTCTGAGCAGAGAGAATTCTTAACCCTCAAAAATCCATATATTCTTTCTACAAGTGCAAGTGATGATCAACAAGATGCATGCTTTCAATCATTCATTCATTCAACTGGCATTTGTTGAAGCCAGCTACAGGTCAGGCTTGGTTTTAGGCACTGGGACTTTGTCCTGGGACTTCTTATTATAAAAGGTCACAGTTCCAACATGCAGCGCTACACACAAGACAAAAACAGATGGGAAAAGGAATTGTTTTGCAAGAATTCACAGTCTGCACACAGGCTCAGCACTGAGTCCTGCATGATTCTTGAAGACATGCTTCCATTCTCTGGAAGTTCTCAGTGACCTCCACTCAACCGCCTCTCCACTGTTCTCCCAGCCCCTTAACGGAGTCACTCTCTAAAGCTCCACACTGCATTGCTTGCTATTCTGATTTAACACTGTGAGATCTGTAAGAAGGGACAATGCCTCCTACTAAGAGCACAGTTGTCAGGCTGCAGGGCCGAGCCTCTGTCAGGAGCACACAGGCTTTCCTCAACTTCTCCTCCATGTCACTCTGGAGCTCATGCAGGTGTGCAAAGCTAACCATGCAAACTGCTCTCAGAGGAAGGGGTGAATGTTGGCCTTCTCACTGTGGCTAGCAAGCCAGATTGGCCACTGTTCCATCTAAGCTTTTCAGCCTCCAACACTCTTACGACCTCACAATGTCACAACCACCACCACAAAAGCATTTTCCACTCTTCCGGTATGTCTGTTCAGCTTGATCAATAAAGCGGTCTTTGGTTTAAGGGAGCCAGCCGCCCAAGTTCAGTTTGTGCATGAAAAGTCCTAGAGAGAAGCTGTACCTACGAGGCCTACTGACTGACTAGTACTTCAATGATCGTGGAGAGGCTGAGATACTGCACGGCCACAGCCAGATTTTATCCTGACATGACTTCACCACCATTTGCCCCCTTCTAATACTCTGTGACTATTAAGGTAAGCCTTTTGGGACTTTATGAACAGACCCCTAGCTCCCACCAACCCAAAAGCTAATGCTTTCAATAAATAGCATCTGAGGCCTATAATAGGCATTTCCTGCTTTGCTATAACTTCCCACAAGATGTACCCATCAGTGAATTTGAAAAGAGTTTTCTTTATGACTTTCTTTGCTCTATTACTATAAAAACTTCATGAAACTGGTTCCAGGTTGGAACATGGAATTTGGAGTAACCTAAATCTATGTTCCTAGGCCGTCGTCACTCATATTTGGCTCCACAATAAGGTAGCTATCATTCCCATTGAGATGAGAGCTGTGTTTCTGAATTAACTATTTGTTTTGCCTAACTCTGTGGTGACAAGGTTCAACTCTGCCAGATGCTGAGTGAAAAGCCAAATCAGGGGCTGAAGAGATGGCTTAGCAGTTAAGGCGTTTGCCTGCAATGCAGAAGGACTTGAGTTCAATTCCCCAGTGCCCATGTAAAGCCAGATGCACAAGAGGGCTGGAGGCTCTGGCGTGCTCATTCTCTCTCTCTCTCTCTCTCTCTCTCTCTCTCTCTCTCTCTCTCTCTCTCTCTCTCTCTCTCTCCCTCTCTCTCTCTCTCAAATAAATAAATAAAATATTTTTTAAAAAAAAAGAAAAACCAAATCAGGTGTAGTGATCACAGACATCCTGAGAAAGAAAGAGCATGAATGTCCTGGGTGATCCTTGTACAAACCCATCTGGGGTCATGTGGAGGGAAGTTTGGAGCTGAAGGAAGATGTGCTCATTCAAGATGATAAGAAGGAAGTAATGAGGGGGGAGAGAGAGAAACACCTTCCCATCTTGAATCCCGCAGTTGTGTTTGTTGTCGTAGTGTCTAGCTCTCTAAACAAAAAAAAAAAAGGAAATCAAACAAACAAAGAATTCACCAGCCAGAACCAGGAGACAGACTCTCCCGCACTGACTCACACATGGTCTCCTCGCTCCCCACTCCTGCCACAGATGGTGACAAAGCTCGGGTGACACACGCAGCACCCTCAGGCACCACCACTTCCTCTGCAGCCCCTGCAAGGACGAGTGACTGTCAGGCTGGCGCTGGCATGGGCCAATCCCTGCCCTCCCTTCTTCTCTTTGCTCCCCATCAGAATGGCACATTGCTCTAAATGTGCCCGGTGTGTGTGATTTGGGGCAGATAGTTGCTGGAGTCCCCATATGCTTAAGGTACATAACTGGGCCACTGAGAAAAAGGGATTTAAGCATTCTAGAAAACAGCAGGAGAGCAAATTGGCCTTTCCCTCGGAGAGCTATTATTAGAGAGGCCCAGCCCAATTCAACCAGAAAGCCAGTATCCAGCCACTCTTCCTGCAACAATGCCCTTCAGGTCCCGCCCTCTTCCCAAGAGGATGCCCCAAGGCCTTGATCCAGAGGGGTATCTGCTTTTTCACCGCTGACCACTAGCTTGCAGAGATCAGTGGCTGCCTCTCTTCTCTCTAGCAACTCTGTGGTCCAAAGTTTAATTTCACATCATGCAACATGGCATTATTACCTCTGATGATGTACTCGTGGAATTTGGCAGCCGCTCTGTGTACCTGCCGAAGTCACAGCTGCTGCCTAAACTTTGTAAATAAATGCTCACAAATGCCAAATAAAGAAGCTAACTTCCCAGGAAGCGGAAAGGGCAGGAGATCACAGCTCTTGTTTTCAGAAATGTGCTATGACCTGCTTCCTGGCAGCCTAGATGTGTCACCGTGTTCTTTCACTCGGCTGGGGCTTAGAGGGGACGGGGCCCTACACATGGATATTCTTTACTATAGCACACATTTCTATGGAAATCGGAGTCAAGGTTTTCAATGGCCTTAATGTGCAATAGTGCAGTGAGAGTTAATGAGAAGGTAGATTTCATTTCCCATAATCCTCCACTTGCCAGGCCCCTATCCACTGCCTACTTGAGGACATGGCTGAATGGGGCTTTTTGTGGGTTCTGGTCTTCTGGCTGGAAGGGACATGTTTTTCAACAGCAACTTTTTGCCCAAGGCGGATGGAGTGCATCACTCAAGGTAAGACATCCATGTTCTCACGGGTACAGAAATGACACTGATGAATAGGCCAACCACAGCTAGAAAGCCTAACATTTGATCATGAGTGAAAATTCACTGTCTGAGCCAGGCAGCCTCCTCCATTTTCCTGGCTATCTCACAGAAGACATCTATGCACCTAGGAGGTGAGAGGAGAGACGGCAGGAAGGAGGCACGGGCCTGATGCGAACTAGTGACATGATGTCATCAAAGGTAGCTAAGAGTCCCACATCCAGTAACAGAGGCAGGCCTAGTCAACTCAATGACAACAATGACACAATGACCATTGAACACTAGATATATAACAGGTCTGTGCTATAGTATACAATGTGCCTGGTCTTGACCTTGTAAACCAGCATGGAAGCCACCTTGCCCCTGTGAAACATGAAGGGAACCCGATTGCCTTTTTCTCTGTTTTGTTTACAAATGATCTGTAATCAGCTTTACCACAAAATGGGGTCAGACACTATCCTAGGGGCTTTCAGAGAGCAAGAAACTCATCATGTCTCCAAAATCACCCTATAAGGTATACTCTCTCATTGTTTCCTCCGTGTGTGTGTGTGTGTGTGTGTGTGTGTGTGTGTGTGTGTTTTCATCGTCTCCTCTCTCTCTCTCTCTCTCTCTCTCTCTCTCTCTCTCTCTCTCTCTCTCTCTCTCTCTCTCTGTGTGTGCACGCAGATCAAGATTAATGCTCTCAGGGTATCAGTGGTTTGTCTAAGTGAATAGTAAAACCAGAATTTACACAGATATTCTGCTTTTGGATATATATATATATATATATACATATATATATGTATATATATATATATATATTGCAAGCAGAGATAGATAGAAGAGAATCGTACAGAGACAATGGCCCACCGGGGCCTCCAGCCCTGCAAACAGACTCCAGATGCATCTGGCTTTATGTGGGTACTGAAGAATTGAACGTGAGTCATTAGGCTCTGCAGGAAAATGCCTTAATTAACCACCAAGCCATCTCTTCAGCCCTAGAATCTCTCCTTTTAAGCTCTCTGCTATTTTAAGAGGTTTATTGCATTGATTTTTTTAAATGAAGGAAGGATCTCATGTAGGAATTGTAGTCCTACAGAGCAAATATGCCAATACCTAGCTACAAATTAGAAAAGTTAGAATCAGGTAGATTAAGTAACTATTCCTAAGCCACAACTGAAAAGTGACTCCACTCGGGGCCCTTGATCTTGAAACAGCTGGTGGTAACGTGAACTTCACCATCAAGGAGTCTTCCGTAGGCTGCCTGTCTGTGTTTCTATTTCCCCATCTTGCCAGTAAGATAGAGCCTCTATTTTTGCAAGCCAAGAAGCTTGTTTACAATAAAGCAGACATTAAGTTTTATAGGTCACCTGATAAGCTTTAAGACAAAAAAGGCAGGCTGCTATCAGAGGTGACCAATGAGAAGTGGGTCAGGCATCTGTCTGAATTCATGGGAGCCTGTCCATCAGAGCCTGTCAGTTCTCCATTCGATTCATTCTGCCAACATCCCTGCATGGGGCTCTGTGTATCTCCCTCAGTACTGGCAGCAAGTGATGCCATGGGATATGGAATCCAGAGGCGGTGATGACACACTCTGCCCACATCCCAGCGGTGGGTATCCCCCTTGTCCATCCTGGAATGGCTCTTTGAGCCAGAGAGGTCTTCCTCAGCTGTAGAAAATTTTCCATGTTCCAGAACTTGCTCCTAAATGACTGTTCTTACATCTGATTATTTTTCTTCCATACACACCTGTCAGCCAACTTTTCATTTTTTAAAAAGTTTTAAAAATTTATTACTCCTGAAGCGAGAACCTGAGAATGAGCAGGCGATTAACAGAATCATTTGACTGACCTTCGGGAGCCCCAACAGTTGGTGATTGATGAAGCAGCTACAGGTTTGAGCAGAAGGTCAACTTCAATAATACGCCTGTTACTTCCCATGATCCTTACAAACCGACTGAGTCGGTGGCCTTCACTTCTCCTTTGCAACAATTTGAAGGCAAAGAAACAAGACTGACCACAAGCCACCCCCTTGTGATGTTCAAGTGCAGGGAGTAGAGTGTGGGGTGGAATCTGGTCCAAAAGATAAGTTCAAACCTGAGACACAATTGTTCTCAGCTACTGTCCACTGTTAGTGACTTTTCACCATCTCCACACCAGCTCACCGCTGGAAGTGGCAGGTTACCTGGACAGAAGTCCTCACTGAACCACTAACTGGTTACATGACGCATCACTGTTTCTCCTTCTCATATTCAAAATAGGAGGGTCATTCATCTCCCCACCCATCTTCAGAAATTTAACACATCCAGGTTCTCCTTTTAGCTGGCTACATTTGAACTTGAAAAAAAAGAGCAAAAGAAGGAAAAGACTTCATCTACATTTTTTTCTGAAGATTTCCAAGGGTTAATAATAGATCATTCTTTAATCTGATTGATCATGAAAAATACACTTCATACTTTTTCCAGAAAGTGCCCTACTAAATATAAAATAATGGCAATAATAATAAGCCTCAAAAAAACACTGCATCATTCGGCCTGTACTATTTCAATGCATCCCCCAAGGGATCCCATGAAGTCAGAGCAGGAGCGGTTAGATTCAGGGACTTGGGATAAGGAACACAAAAGTTGAAATACTGGTACATCTGCGGACTCGTCCTGTGACCCTTGACCTCACTGTGCCTCAGCTCTTCACACCAAGAATGGGGACAATGGCGTGGCACTCTTAAGATTGCTGTGGGGGTTAAATCAGTCAGTGCTTATGGAGAGTGAGAATGAGGTTGGACCCATTAGAGGTGCTCAGATAAGCATTGTCTAATATTAGTTTCATTAATCCAATTTTATGGATGAGGAAACCAAGGCTTTGAGGTTAATTAAATGATGTGTTCAAGGTCATGACTAGTGAATTGGAAGCATGGGGATTCAAACCAGGCAATCAGACTCCGGAGAACATATTCTTAACTGCTTCATATATTTCTTCATTCAATTTTCAACTGTAGGTTTCTTTATAAGCCCGGGGAGTTTATTGAAGACGGGCATCTGGGGGCTGGGAGAGAGCAGATGGGTAAAGCACTTGTCTTACAAGGATGAAGACCTGAGGTTGGATCCTCATCTCCCACATGCAAAGCTGTGTGCAGCAGCACACGCCTATTCCCAGCGGCGGGTAAGTAGATGTGATGCAATAGTTTTCACTTTTAAAAAGGAAATAAAGGGCTGAAGAGATGGCTCAGTGGTCAAGGCACTTGCCTGCAAAGCCTAATGACCTGGGTTCGATTCCACATAAAGCCAGATGCACAGTGACACATGTGTCTGGAGTTCATTTGCAGCTGCAGGAAGCCCTGGTGCGCCCCCCCCCCTCTCTCTCTCTCTCTCTCTCTCAGCTTGCAAAATAATAAATCATTAATTGATGTAAAGAGAACAGAACCAGCCCTTCCGCTCTAATGGGACCCTTGAACTTGCAAAGCCACTCTTCAACAGAGGAGGAAGAGGCTATTGCCTAGATCGTGATTTAACGGGCCACAGAGGAGCTAGACAAGCTCCTGCCCACCTATCGTCCCAACTCCACAAGAGACTGAAGTAGGAAGAGCACTTGAACTTTTGAGCTCAAGACCAGCCTGGGCAGTATTGCAAGACTTTATCTCAAACTTTTAAAAGGCTCCACAGAAGAATCTTATGATTGATAATTTATGATTTTGCATTTAGCCTGGACCCATCCAGAACTCGCCTTTCCCAGTGCAAAAATATGCCCACATTAGAGAAGAAATTAAATTCCTACGCCTGGCAGGAATGTGTACCTCGGATCCCTTTTCCACATAGTGAGACACTCAACATGTCCCCAGGGAGAAATAAGAAATGAGAGGTGAAGGAGTTTTGTAAAAAGAGAAAGGAAAACAAAAGCCAGAAGTCAAGATTCTCTCTCCCACAAAGAAGCAAAGTGATGTCTTCTAGCTTGCATGCCGAGTGTTCTCATGAACTACAAGTTATAGAATTGAGTCCCAAAGAGCTTAGATGTTCTACCAAGATCACACAGCTAATACCAGACAGAGCTGACATGTGAACACTTTATCTTCTAATTCCAACCTGCCCCTGCACCCTCTGTCTCTCTCTGTCTCTCTCTCTGTCTCTCTCTCTCTGTCTCTCTCTGTCTCTCTGTCTGTCTCTCACTCTCTCTCTCTCTCTCTGCAAACCTTTCTCTGGCAACTCTGCTATTGACTCCAGTCTTTATTTCTAAGGCAGAATTTTCCCTAAACCCTTCCCTTGCAGGCCATTGGGTTTATAAACTTTTATCCCTCATATGTATTCTTGATCGTCGCACCAGTTCCAATGCGGTCATGAGGATGACATGTGTGATTTCATTTCTCTCCATCATTTCTCCTCTGGAAGGCTGTGGTCATAGGCAGACACAGCTGTGTTTGCACGGAAGCTTAAGGAAAAGCAAAACCATTCGGTCACAATCCATCCTCTTCAGCTCCTCTACCCAAACCTTCAGAGGGAACAATATTTTGGATTCTGCAGCACTCCCCCAAGACCCAACCAGCAGCCAGGAGCAGACCTGGACCCACCCGTGCTCTCTCCCTCCTTTACCAAGTCTCTGCATGCAAGTCTCACTCAGTGAGGCCTCTCCACTGTGAAGACATGCTGAGGGATACACATGATTGCCAAGAAGCTGTAGACCTAACCAAGAGCTTAGAGTCAAGATATGTCACCAAGGGCTGCAGAGATGGCTCAGCACTTGCCTATAAAGCCTAACTATCTGAGTTCGATTCCCCAGTTCTCATGTAAAGCCAGATGCACAAAGTGGCACATGCATCTGGAGTCCGTTTACAGTGGATGGAGGCCCTGGCATGCCCATTTTCTCTGTCTCTCTTCTACCTCTCTGCATTGCAAATAAATAAATGAAATTTAAAATTTAAAAAAAAAGATATGTCACCAAGAAAAAGTGGTCCAAAGCTATAGGCTTCTTCTGCTCAGAGAGAACGAAGTATAGAATTCTCTCATCAATCTCTTCTTCCTTGCTAATAAAGAACGTGGTAGAGCCTGAAAATGCTTAGTATTAATTTTTAAGCCTGTCTTACAGCTGAGATGTGAGTTCATGTCTTAATCATGTCCACAGGATGCAAGGACAAGGTTGTTTAGGTAACTACAGAGATGTTTTCCTCTCTAGTTAAAAAGCATGCCCCAGAAGGAATTCTCCCTCCTTCCTGTGCATCTGAGCACCCTCACTGCTTTCTGGTGATCCCCAGGGGAAAGCCAAAGGACTGGTCAGCACAGATGGTGGCACGAAGGCACGGGGAGCCCTGGTTCTGGATAGCATTGCAGAATCTTGGATCCAATTCCAGAAGCATCCACCTCTCAGCTCCCTGAGTATTAGTTGTCTACCACTGCATAACAAGTCACCCCCAAATTTAACACCCTAAGTAGCAAACGCCCCATAGTATTTGGTGGGTTAGAAATAGTTGCGGCACAGAATCAAGGCCACAGTCAGGATGCTAACTCGGACTAAACTCAGCTCAAGGCCTCATAAGACCCACTTCCAAACTCCCTCACACAGACCATGATTTGGGATGAAGGCCAACAACACGCCCCCGTGGTTTTCCCCCCAAAGTAAGCAAAGGAGTGTGAGGGAGAATTCCCAAGATGAAGGATGCAGCTTTATAATCTCCTCTAAGATGTGACATCCCGTTATTGCCGGCTGTGTTCCAGAGCAGTTCTTGACATGTGGGGTTTGACAGTCCTTTATTGTGGGGTTTGTTTTGGATGCTTCTGGTGACGTTTAGCACCATCCCCACTCTCCACTCACTAAATGCTAATGTTACTGTCATTTCCCCTAGTTGTGACCAAAAAATAAAAATAGTTCTCGGACATTACTACATATCCCAGGGGGACAAATCATCCCACTGGTTTATAACAAGTTACAAAAATCACATCAAGAATGAGAGGTCTTAGGAAGCCATCGTGGGGTTTCATCTTGCTTTATAAGATAATCGACTCCTCTAATATTTACATCACTTACCACTGGCCCTTGGATCCAGGAAGCCAAGAGCACCAATGTGAAGTGACTAGCAACTTGTGTCGCCACTGATAGAGACTCTTCTTTTCCATCTTTTAAGTGAATCCATTAAGCAAAGTGCCATGTTTAACAATGCAGTGACAGCATTGGTGTCCTGAGAGCCAACCAGTGTCTCCTGTTCAAACCCAAAAATGTGTCTCTGCTCTACACACTCACATATACAAACATACACGTACTTACACACACATATACACATATACACACATACACACAAATACATACACGCACATGCACGCACACATATATACACACACATACACACATATACACACACATATATACACATACACACATATACAAACACACATACACACATACACACACGCACACACACGCATGCGTGTGCATGCACCAGCTGCTTCACTGCATGAATACAAAGCTACCACTTTCAAAAAGGAATAGCCATACGCGGTGCTTTGATCCGGGTGTCCCCCATAAACGTATGTGTTCTGAATGCTTGATCCCCAGCTGAAGGCAGTTTTGGAATTGGAACCTTGTTGGAGGTGTGTTGTTGGGGAGGGTTTATGGGTGTTCTAGCCAGCTTCCCCTTGCCAGTGTTTAGCACACTCTCCTGCTGCTGTCGTCCATCTGATGTTGGCCAGGAGGTGATGTCCACCCTCTGCTCATGCCATCGTTTTCCCTGCCATGATGGAGCTTCTCCTCCAGTCTTTTAGCCAAGGTAAACCCATTCCTTCCATTGACTGTTTCTGATTGGATATTTGTTGCAGTCAGGAGAAACTGACTACAACACCATATTATACCATCTAGAATCCTCTAAGCACTTCCAAAAGGTCACATGTTCAGCAAAAGGCAGTCCTCGTGCACCTGGCTGCAGAGTTGCAATGAAAACAGCAAATTTGCCAGTCAGAAGCCTTAGCCTCTGACTATGAAGCAAAGGAGAAAGACAGCCAGCTGATCTGAGGCATCCATCTTCCATGGCTGGGGGTTCACACACCACCGCCTCCTTCTCTGGGTACCTTCCAAGTCAAACACTCCTCAGGGATGCAGGACTCTCAGATCTTCCTCCAGGTACACATCCATCCCTCAAGCTTTCAACCCATTCATTTGCAGGTTAGCCTCAATGTCAGACTCCAAGCCTGAACTGTGACCTGGATTCCCTCTGTGGAGCCTACAGCAGCTGACCACCCCTGACGACTTGTTGGGGAACAGAGCTCCTTCCTACCTTATCAGGACCCTACCTGAGTTGCTAAATCCCAAGGCTTTGGGCACATGGTCCTAGGGAAATTCCATATGTTGATTTTTGTTCAAAAATTCAGGCTATTTATTGGCCTAACCCATCCCTTCCCCAGCTCCCTCTCAGGAGATTGCAAAGCCTGTAACAGGCATCCGAAACCAATTATCAACTAAGAGCCAGTAGTCCCAGGAATAACTATGGGGTTCAAGATGAAAGGCTCGAAATGAAAGCTATTTCCAACACAAATATCTCTTAGAATGGTAGAAATAAACCTAGGGGGGAAAGAACATGATTGTAAAATGTGTTTTATGACACCGTAATGATTAATGGCATTTCACACTCATGAAGCTGACGGGAAGAGGATGTGAAAGACTAACAAAAGTGCAAATACAAATTTCCTTTGAATATCACCGGCATTTTCCTACAAGAACAAGACATGCACCAACAGGATAAGAGGAATGGCTATTTTAAAAATCATAAGTAAATAAATAAATAATAACAGGCAGCAGTGCACATCAACCATGGAACCATGAGCAGAGTGAGTTCTGTTAGATGGATTCCCCAAAGCATTTCTCTCTCTCAGGTTCTCCAGACCAGGACTTGCATTGATGCCATGGAATGTCACTGCTCAACCAAAAAGCAAGTGATCTGATTCAGAGACCCTCCGCACACTGCAGCAAAGCCTTGCCCTCTCTCCTCGCTCACACTTCTCTGTCTTACACTCTGAGAAGAGCCCAGCCCTGTCTTCTCCAGCCACGGGCTCCGATTTCCTTTTCTCTGCTAGGCTAACATCTCATTCCCCTTCTGCACTTGCCCTCATAGGAAGTTTTTGCCACTCTAAAAATAACTTCCTTTGGTCATGTTTATAAATCTCCCTCCCTCCTTCTCTCATTCCCTCCCTCTCTCCCTCCCTCCCCTGCAAGGAGCAAGCTCTACTTTTTCACTAGACAGTCAGTCCTCCAGCTGGGGAGGAACCTCAGCTCCAGCACCTGTGTGCACTCCCCAGGGAGACTGGAACAGCATTTGTAATGCCTTTTGGGCCAAGTCTTGAGATCTTTTCTCATTTTCTACTCTGCTCAGCTTCCTGAGGCACTTGGACATTGATCAGGTCTACAGCTGCCTCTGATTTCTCTCCCCTCCATGGACTTCTGCTATGCCTTCTTCCTCTTCCCTCCTCACCAGCCCAGCTTCTCTGGTGAGCGTCCTGCCAAGCGTGGCTGTTAGCTGTTTGCTTCCTTCATCTCCTTATCTACCACATGGAAATTATAATATCGATCTCTCTGGCTGTCAGGGGAATAAGCAACATAATCCCTAATCCAATGCTGAGCATGGCACCATGTCCTTGATCACACACATGTCTCCTTCTAGATCAGCCCCAGGAGGACAAGGCTCTGCTTCATTGACTCCTATCTCTGGCTGGTAGAATCATGCCTGGCACACAGTAGGCATGTCTAACTAATGAAGCGAACAAAACATTTCAACGAATGGTTCAAGGCTAGTGATTCCCAGCCATCGCCCTATTTCTGGCTCCGTTAGGTTTATCATTGAAATCCATTTGAGGGGAAGCAAGCATTGCCACGGTTTGAGTTGGGTCACATCAACTAATATTTAGCTCTAGGTCTCTCCCTTGGAGCCCCCACTTGGATTGATGGGAAACATTTCCATGCTCCCCTATGCTTAACTTGTAGCTCCTATTTTTCCTTCTATCCTGTACTCCCCACACCTCTTGGACCACTGTTGTCCCTTTAACCCGAGTATTTATCCCACTATTTGATGTCTCTCAAACCAGCACTGCGGCCCTTCACATGGCTTCCGTTTCTCAAGTCTCCCTAATGTATTCCACCCAACAGCCAAATGAACCCCCTGAAAATAGATGCGCACTGTCACTTCTTTGTGTAAGAAGCTGGTCTCCTTTGCTTTGCATAACAAATTCAAGTCGTTGAGCCTAAAACATCTGCTTGCTTAAAATGCTCTCCCAAAACATGGTGGTGCATGCTTGTAATCCCAGTTCTCAGGAGACACAGGGAAGCCAGCATGGGCTACAGAGCAAGACTTTATCTCAAAAAAAAAAAAAACCCAATAAAGTTGTTGATAGGTAGATAGACAGATACTTTAAATAGCATATATTAAACTAAACAGCATACACTCACTTCTTCCCATAATTTGCCCTTTCTTCTATCATGGATTTTTTAGTGAACAAGAAGTGATGGACAGCCATGCTCTGTCAATGCATATTCAATGTCAATGTTAAAAAATGCTTCTTTGTTTGTTTGTTTGCTTGCTTTGTTTTTTGATTTTTCGAGGTAGGGTCTCATTATAGCCCAGGCTGACCTGGAATTCACTATGTAGTTTCAAGCTGACCTTGTACTCACGGGGAGCTTCCTACCTCTGCCTCCCAAGCGCTGCGACTAAAGGCATGTGCCACCACTCCAGCTCTCAAAAGTATTTCTTGAGCCAGAACTTGATCTAGAATAGTGATGACTAATGGATGATACCCCATGACTCTCATTCATTGGGATTTTGCTCCCTGCTAGGTAAGATGCTGACTACCACCACACATACGATATGAACCTTGCTCCCAAACCTGACAAGAATGCGGTTCAGG
>PVHP010010346.1:0-47923 GCA_004024765.1 Zapus hudsonius
TGGGGAAGCCTGGGTCTGGGGAAGACAATCAACAGCTTTCAAATTCAGCCAAATTTTCCTCTCAGTGAGGGGGAGCCCTTGTCTGGAACTTGGGCTGCAGGGTGATAGGCACCAGATCCCGTAATCTTGAGCTCCTAAAACAAGATGCACTATGGGAGCGATTGACGGGGAGGCTACTAAAAATAGAATCTAGGTAATCCAGAATTGTGTATATTTGATAACCTACACTGACCTCACTCTCCGATGGAGATTTTGTTTGTGTTTTTCAGGATGCAGTAAGAGAGCTGAGGCCCATCTAACCCTATTAACGGACCGTAGGCTGATAGCCGAGATCCTGGCAAGAGAGGAGCCACCACAGTCATATTGTGGAGGATCCATATGGAACCCCACAGAGAATGATGGGATGAACAATGGGACCCACAGCCACAGCCATTAAATAACACAGGATAAGCCAGTGAGACAGAAACCAATGATTTTTGACACAAAGACCCCTAAGCTCACAACAATAAAGCAGCCTTAATACTCTTCCACCATGACTCAGGGAACTCTGCGGAAGAGGGGGCGGAAAGATTGTGAGAGCCGTGGCGGAGGAGACGATCCAGAGGCATGGCACCCCTCAGTAACAACATACTAGGGCCAGGAGAAACTGGCTGAATATTAGGCTATCCATGGTCCCCTGTCACAAGGACTGATCCAGATGACCCACGGAGGAAGCTATCCAGCTGGTCGGGGAGGGGGAGGGGGAGCTTTGGGGAATTGGGGATAAGAACTCATTGTTTGCCCACTAAATAATGTAACTCATTATGGACAATAAAAAAAAGAATTAAGTAGTAGTCATTAAATATTAAGTACATTATAGGATTTCCATAAGTTCCATTAAGCAAAAAAGTAAAGGCCCATTATATGCATAGTTAACTCTTTAAATCAAATTTAATTTTGGCTTTTTCCAAAGGACTTATGAGATAACATTTGTTGTACTTTGTTTTGTTAATGCAATGAATTATAATGATTGTTTTAAAAATAATGATCAGAAGTTGAATTCTTGAGGTAAATCCTACTTAAATAATACAGACTTATGATTTCATTATGCTTCTTATCAAATTTGGTACTTTCATTGAGGATTGTTTTTTTTAACCTATGTTCATTGCAAACACAATTCTAAAATTTTATTTCCTTACAATGCCATCAAATTTGTGCATAAGGATTGTCACCTCATCAAAGGTTGAAATACAATGTCTTCTTTCTTCCAAGGTATTTTGTAAAAATTGATATCATGTATGAATTCTATTTAATGTAATTCAGCATTAAAATTGTATTTTCGTTTCTTTTTAATTTTATTTTTATTTTATAAAATGGTATACTCTAGAACTCATCCCATGGGCCCCCGAAGGTCCCCTTTCTCTGAGAGCCCTCTTCCGTGAGGTTGGTGGTATTCACTGTGGAGTCATGAAGGTTTCCTTTTATGTGAGGTACTGTGCCTTGGGATATTCTTGCCCATTATGTGGCTCTTACAATCTTTCTGCCCCTTTTCTGCAATGTTTTCTGAGCCACAGTGGGCCTGTTAGCAGTCTAATTTAGTGTGGAGTTTTCAGTTGCTTCTCGGTTTCTGCTTTCATGGGTTTTGATTGGCTTATGTTGTCGGTCACCATCTCCCTGGTGCTGCTTGTCGAGCTAGCAATGAGAGCCCTTTTGTTTCTGCTTGGGAAGTAGGCTGTATTTTCTTGTGTTGGTGGATCTTGAAACTCCTCAGTATTTTAGGTCATCTGTAAAATAGAACAGTTTCTCTAGCCAAGAGTGATAGCAGTATGTGTTAAAGGGGATATACATAGTTTTATTTGAGAGATTTTTTTGGTGTGTACGTTCACACTTGTTATCCTAAGAGTAGGGGGAGATTGACAATAGAGCCTAAGTTTCCTGGCCATGGGATAACAACTTGGTTCCCAGAACAAGGTGTGTTCTCTCCCCCTAAGTAAGTCTCGTGTTCAATCATAGAGTGGTTGGTTACCCACACAGGCTATGTAAGTGTGTATTCCTGTCTTGGCTTGTGCCTAGCTTTCTGAGTCCCCTGCATATTTACACTGCTGGCAACCATTTTCTCCTAGAATCTCCCATAAAAATTTCCAATGGCATGAGGTCAAGCCAGAAAGGACCTGTGTCCCTTCTCAGTTCTAGTATGGTGACTTGATGTCTAGTTGCCACAGTGGTGTCTTCAGCATTATGATCTTGTTTTTTGGGGTTTTTGGGGTTTTTTTTAGCTTTGACAGGTAACCAAGTGGCTTAACAATGTCTTACATTGTTTTGGTAACCTCTTGAGTCTCTCTGACCAACAGTTCTGGGGCTGGGATTTCCTGAGCCCTTGGTTTTAGGATGAAGTTTGCTCTATTTTCTACAGGGTGCTTCTGACCAGAATATCCCCTCTCTATGGTCATTATATCTTGTAGATTGCTAAAAGGAAGGTTACTATGGCTAGATGCATGTTGCCTTAAGTTTTGTATGATTTCCCCTCCCAAAACTGCCTACCCCTCCAAAACTCTCCAACCCTTTATATTTCATTTATAAGCTCATTTAGGATGATTTTTTTTAAACTCCATCCATTTTCCTTCAAATTTTATTATTTAACTATTCCCTAGTAAGTAGAATTCTATTGTGTATATGTACCCTGTCTTCATTATTTATTCATCAGTTGATGGACATCTGGGCTGATTTCAACTCCTAGCTATTGTGTACAGAGCAGAAACAAACATGGCTGAACAAGTATCCCTATAGTAAATGGTGGAGTCTTTAGAGTATGTGCCCAGGAGTTGAATAGTTGGATCAAGTAAGAGGTCTATTTTTCATCTTTTTCAGGAACCTCCATGCTGATTTCCATAGTGGTTGTACAAGTTTCCCCTCCCACCAACAGGGAATAAGGTTTACTTTCCCCACAGCCTCACCAGCATTTGTTGTCCTTACTAGAGTGAGATGGAATCTCAAAGTCATTTTGATCTTCATTTCTCTGATGTGTGATTATCTTATTCCTCTGGACTACTAGGGTCTTATTCGGGAAGTCTTTCCCTACTGATACCATGGAGATTTCTCCCAATTTTTTCAAGTGTCTTAGAGTTTCAGGTTTTATATTGAAGCCCCTGATCCACTTAGACTTGATTTTTTTTTCCCAAGGGTGACAGAAGTGAGTCCAGTTTCATTTTTATACATGTGGATATTCAATTTCTCTGGCACCATTATTAAAGATGTTGTCTTTTCTACAATGTGTGTTTTTGGCCCCTTTGTTAAAGATGAGGTAGCTGTAGTTGTTTGAAGTTAGATCTGGATCTTCTATTTTGTACCATCGATCAATGTGTCTGATTTTGTGACAAAGCCAACTTTTTTATTATTATGACTTTGTAGTATATCACTTTTTAAAGAATTTTTTTAAAAAATTTAATATATAATTATTGTCCATAATGAGTTACATTATTTAGTGGGCAAACCATGAGTTGTTATCCCGAATTCCCCAATTCCCCCCTCCCCATCCCTGATCAGTTGTATATCCTCCTCTATGGGCTGTCTGTATTAGTCCTTGTGGCAAGGGATCCTGGATATCCTAGTACTCAGCCCAGTTCTCCTGGCCCAAGTGTGTTGTTACAGAGGGGTGCCATGCCTCTGGATAGTCTCCCCCACCTCGGCTCTCACAATTTTTCCGCCCCCTCTTCCACTCAGTTCCCTGAATCTTGGTGGGTGAGTATTAAGGCTGCTTTAATGTTGTAAGCTTAGGGGTCCTTGTGTCAAAAATCCTTGGTTTCTGTCTCATTGGCCTATCCTGTGTTGATTGAATGGCTGTGGTTATAGGTCCTTGTTCATCTGTCATTGTCTGCTGGGTTCCCTATGGATCCTCCACGATATGACTGGTGGCTCCTCTCTTGCCAGGATCTCAGCCTTTGGCCTACAGTTGGTTATTAGGGTTAGATGGGCCACAGCTCTCTCATTGCATCCTGAAAAACACCAACACATTTGGCTTATCCTGAGTTGGTTGAATGGCTGTGGCTATGGGTCCCTTGTTCATCCCATCCTTCTCTGCAGGTTTCCATATGGATCCTCCACAATATGACTGTGGTGGCTCATCTCTTGCCATGATAAAATTTTTTTTAAATTTTTTCTTTATTAAGCAGAGAGATAGAGATAGAGAGACATAGAGAGAGAGAGATAGAGCACCAGGGCCACCACCTTGTGGGTTTGGCTTATGTGGATACTGGGGAATTGAACTTGGAGCCTTAGGCACTAGAGGCAAGTGCCTTAACCACTAAGCCATCTCTCCAAGCCTGTAGTATATCTTGAAATAAGATATGGTGATGTCTCCAGAAGAATGTGTGTGTGTGTGTGTGTGTGTGTGTGTGTGTGTGTGTGTGTTTGGAGTTATGCGATCTTCTATTCTTCCATATGAATTTTGAGACTATTTTCTCCAGTTCTGTGAAAAAAAATATGTGAACCAATATTTTAATTGGGATTGCATTGAATCTTCATATTGCTTTTGATAGGAGCATGGGAGGTTCTTCCATGTTTTATTGCTCAATCCAACCTTTAAACTAGATATCATGAAATCAGCTTTCCTAATTCATATTGTGTCAGTTTAGATTTCATGTCTCACAGATTTTGTCTAGTTTTTCTAAAATTTCAAATTAGTTATTTAAAATTTATATATATATATATGTATTACTTTATCAATATGTTAATAAGTGTATAATTGCTGAAGATATTTCATATTTCAGTTGTAGGAACAAAGAAATCTAGTTAGAAATGATCTAGAATCTTCCTTCTTTTTGACTAGTTTTCATAGTGCCAGAACATTTTTTGCAGACTGCTGGGAGAGAAAAGTCATCAGGGGTCTTTACCACTGGTAGCCTAAGGGCAAGGCATGTCTGTTATGGGAGGGGGCAACCAACTGTTCTCAGATTAGAGCTGAGGCCCACTCCTTTGGAAGAAATTCATGCTTAATTCCACATATGTAACTAAAAACCTAATAATGCTAGGAACGTCATAAGCCTTGAGGAGAAGGCACTACTGTTGTTCTGCTAAACTGACCTCACAATATTTGTGATTATGCCTATAGTGTTGCTCTCACTTTTGGTTAGAGAAGCTTCTTCTTTTTTCAGATAGTGGTAACTACTAGGGTTAATTTGAAACCTGTCAAAGTACTGAGAAGTAGTGACAGTGGAATGTTCAGCACTAAAGAAACATCTCCATCATACCCTTCAAGGCTCATTATGGATGAGGTGGCAGAAAGACTGTAGGAGCCAAAGAATTGAGAGAAGAGCTTTGGAATGCTGCTATTGGTATACAGTGATCATTGCATTCCTGACATTGCAGCAGCTGTCATTAACTGTAAAACACCTAAATAATATTGAACCCATGAAGATCATGTCATGGATGATGGAGTAAAGCATAAAAAAACAACAAAAATAGAAGTAATATTAATTAGAAAGATGAAGGAGTTTATTGTATTGGTCATGAGGGAAGGGGAAAAAAAGAAAAGTTGTGGGAGAGGTTGTATGATTTTGTTATTAAAGTGTTATAATTAATATATATATATATATATACACATATACATATATAATATAGATGGGTCAATTGACATTACACAAAATTAGTGGCAAAGAGAAAAATAATGGAATATATCAGAAAATTCAAGAACTGTGGATTAATTTTGACATATAAATCTTGTGTTATTGAAATATCAGGAAAAAATAAAGAAAACATGAAGCATAAAAATACCTGAAATAAACTTGCATTTTAGAAACTTATTAAAATTAATGATAGGCACTAAATCTAGGAAGAGGAAAGAACATCAATTAGGAAAATGCCAAAGAAAACAACCAAATCTCCACTATATTGCATCATATAATATTTAGATTGAAGAAATCAAAAGACAGTAACAATTTGGAAAGAACATGTTGTCAAACAGAAAATAAACTGCCAGTGTTCAGAAGGATAATACTGTCCCGAGGGTATGCTATCAACTTCAAAAGTCCATGTGGTGTCTCAGTGTTGCAAAATTTATTCTCATAACATACATAAGAGAAAGGAATGCAAGTGGCAAATCAAGAATTTAATGAACTTTAGAAGATATTATATATGTTCTTACTGAAAACTGGAGAAAGAATTAATTAGAATTTGTTTAACTCAAATTAGTACTGATGTTTTTGATGAAAGAGAAATGCTATATCAACTGGTCCAGAAGCTTGATGTGTGTTGAAATCATCCAAGGAGATCGGGGAAATGAAGAGTTAGGCCACTCTGCCAATATGTCCAAGTGCATGTATTCAGGAGAGTTTAAAATATGCATTTTATTAATTATCCAGAATTAACTGTTATAGTGCTCAATAGATTCAACATTAGGACTATACATCAGAGGCTTCAATCATTGTTATTACTATAGGAGGCAATGTTGTGTTTCAGTAAAGGCAAGTGTCTTCAAAGTGAGGTTGGCTAGACTTCCTACAGAATTATTTGGAAGTTTCAGTAAAACTAATTCAGTGAATTACTTTAAATAGTGTGTGGCATTTGGAAAATTCATGTCATTTAAAACTCTTGTTTAAAATGTAATTATCTAAGACCATAAAATAAAGTATTAGAAGTTATGAGTTCATATGAATATTATTATTATTTGAATATTATACCCATTATAACTGAGAGCTTAAAATAATGAACACAAATGCCTTTAGAAAGAATCCAATATGTATTTAATTACTCAATTAATACATACATACATATATATGTATATATATATATGTATATATATATACACTACCTTCAATTATCAGAAAATGTGATGATGTAATTTGCTCTTTAGAAAGCAAATAGGAAGGCAAGGTAATTAGAAATTAATTTTACAATAAATGGCAAGATCTTTTTAGAGGGAAATTTGAAATGCCATTTAAATCCACAAATGGCAAGATAAACCTGAGCCATGATTTGAAAAACAACATATTATAAAGCTTTCAACATTCTTAAATTGATTGTAGTACTTAATTTCATCCTAAAATGTCAATATGACTGAGGAGCTTTCTTATTTTATACAGTGATTCTGGAAAATAAACGGAAACTAAAGTGAATTTAATTGTGTCTTATGCATGAAGAAATGGATCATGCAGGGGATAAAAAAGAGCCAATAAATGATAGATCCACAAATATAGTTAAGAATATAAGGATTGTAGAGTTTATATGTAGGTGCACACTTACTACATAGAAACATGGACTTAATTGAGAGTCCTATTGGGCTCACTATAAAGAAACCATTACTCAGAACATCTGATTCTCATAAGCCTTAGTAACTAATGGGCTGTAATAATTATGTTCTAAGTTCCATGAAGTCATGCACTGTTAATGCTCAGTTAAGTATGAAATATCTGATTGTGTACCTTTCCTCCAGGCATTTTTTTACCCAAGTAATTACCAATGAAGATTTCTGGAAAAAAAAAAACTCCTTTATTAGCAATGTCAGGAACTCTGGGAAGTGTTGTTAGCTCAAGCGAGGCCTACTTTTGCAAGAACCAGGCATATAAGTCAAATAGATGCTTAGTAATACATGTTCAGATTTCATTTTCTGGGATTCATGACTGTTGGAGCAAAGTCAGAGACTTCAGGCCACGATTAGTGATTTTATTGCTATAGGAAGCCTATTGTTTGTTAACATAACCATCTGTCCTTTATTTGAGGTAATTGAGCATATCATCTGAGCACAATTCCTTGGCCCCTTCCAACCCCCATTGAGATCATGGAATCCATTCCAAATGCTGCCTCCTATTTAACTATTCTATGGAGACTGGTAAAATATGAACTTGTAAAATATGTTGGCTAATCTCTCACTAATCTATTTGTCATGAGTCAAGTAAAGCTGGTGACAATTTCAGAGAGTTTTGGAGCCACTGGGAGTTGGAGGCTCTTGGAGGAGTTACATGTCTGGGTTGGATCCTGAAGTTGATTATTCCAGCCACTAGGCATTCAGACCTAACACACGGAGACTACTTCCTTCCATTTGATGTGGAGATGTGAACCAAACTTCCTGCTCAAATCTACCATGCTTTCCCTACCATACTAAAACTTTCCCTCAAAATTATAAGATGAAATAAGCCCTTAACTCCCATAAGCTTTTTATGTTTGGGTTTGGTTTTCTTTGGTTTTGTCCTGAAATCAAGAAGGAAACTTATACAGAAAATTGGTACTTGTAGTTGGGCTGTTGGCGCAATAATCTATTGTATGAGTTTTTGTCTTTTGGAACTGGGTTAGAAGGAGGGCTACAGAAGGTTTTGGAACTTTGGATTGTAGAAGCCTTTTAGTACTATAAGCAAAGCTTGGTGGGCAATTCTGGTGAGGGTTTGAAAGAACAAAATGCACAGGAAATTATGGCCTGTGAAATCTTGGCTTTATGCAGTTTCAGAGCTGAAAAAGGAACATTTCCAGGAACTGTTCTAGAAGCTGGTTCTGTGTGTCCTGAGAACTTGAGCAAAATTGAATTTAACCATGATGTGGTGGTTTAAATGATTTTAACAAACTTCAGTTAATCATTCACTTTCTTTTTTTATTTTTTAAAATATTTTATTTATTCATTTTCAAGCAGAGAGAGAGAGAGAAAGAGAGAGAGAGAGAGAGAGAGAGAGAGAGAGAGAGAGAGAGAGAGAACACCAGGGCCACCACCTTGTGGGTCTGGCTTATGTGGGTCCTGGGGAATTGAACCCGGGGCCTTAGGCACTGGAGCCAAGTGCCTTCACCGCTGAGCCATCTCTCCAGCCCAATCATTCACTTTCATATTTAAGGCAGATGCACTCATCAGGGATGATATTTCCTATATCTCCTTATGTTATGAAAGCCAGCCAACTATTATTTGCATTTTAGAAATAAAGGTATTAACAGGAAGAAACCTTGACTTACATGAAGTCATTCGATAATTATGTTCCACATCCAATGCATTAGCACATTTTGTGTTTCTATAACATGAATCCTAAATCCATAATCTTTATAAAGAAAAGGTTACATAGATCACAGTTCTGTGGTTCATACAGCACAGCACTAGTTTATTTGGCATCTTCAAGAGCTTGTGCTTCAATATAGTATGGAAGAAGTTAAAGTAAAAAACAAGTGTATGCAAGTGGAATTTGTGTACAAATAAGATGGTCAATTGTCCAGTTTATAAAAATCCCTTATTATAATAACTCATGTAATCCCATGAGCCAAAATATAGTCAATATAGAAATCAATAAAGCTAATCCCAATATAAATGATAACTCATTCATGACAAACATATCCACATGAACTAATGACCCCACAGTAGATCTAACTTCCTTATAAATGTCCTACCAAAACTCAATACTTCTAAATGGTGGACCAAACATCAAGATCATGAATATTTGGGGGGAAAACATATTCAGAGTATTGAAATTCATATTGAAAACATCCTTTACCACCATTTGTTTCCTGTTTGAGACTAATATGAATGCCCATTCTATATTATTTTAGAGGATCATGACAAAGCATGCCCCAATCACTTTGATAGCATTTTAAGGCTACTTTAAAAAATATTTTCCACCATCAGCAAGGAAGTATTTTTATCTCCTTAAGAGATGTCCTTTAGGTGGCAAAAGTAAAAGAAGTTTGAATAACCTTTGTTACTTATGTTTCCCTTTCAGTTCTGATATATATTTTTTGAAAAAAAAAAGACTGTAGTTTTACCAAGTAGTTAGATCATGTCAGCTAGAATGAATATGAATGTAACCCAAACAACATCCCACATTCCATCCTCTGATACCAAAGGATTCCCACAGGAGCTTTCCAATAACTGTCTTATATATCCTTGGAATACTGATGAGAAGATATGTCGTTCTCTTTTCCCTGGAAGGCACAATAGTCTGTTTTGGTTTAAGAACATTCATTACAAAATTGCACTTTAAAGAATGAATGTGAAAACTCAATTTATTCAATTTAAAAATGAGACCCCATTAAAATCTCACCAAATTAAAAATGTTGGTCCCATTTAACCTATACTGACTTCAGCTGTATTTTTCCAGAAGGCACTGAGAACAGTGTAGACAACCAAATTCCACTAACAAGACCTGAGGTGATGGCTGACTCCCAGGCAGGACATGAATCATCTCTTATATATAATCTAGGGTTAAAATGAAACCATAGAAGAAGTGGAGAGATGAGCAAGACTGCTGCTTCCACAACAAGTCAGCCTACCTATGCAGGGTAATGGAGACAGACACCGAGGATGCTCAAAACTGTCCATACCAGAAACCCAGAGACTCTTAAGTGCTCAATAGTAAAGCAGACTTAAAACTTAGCCACCATGACTCTGGGAATTTTGTAGAAGAGGGGCCAGAAAGATTGTAAGAGCCATGGTAGGGGGATTATCCAGAGGCATTGTCTCCATCAAAAAAAAAACCAGCAAAAAAACAAAATCTGGCTACTGCTTGCACAATTCATAGCCTCCATCCCATGGAGCATTCCAGGAATCCCATTGAGGATGGTCTTCAGTGAAATGGGGACAGGAGGAGGGAAATGAGGGTATCAACACAAGAAATGTTCATATAGTATTTCTACATGTTAACAATAAATAAATAAATTTAAAAAAAGAATTTGTTATGGATAGTGCTTACATAAAACAATGAGACCTAGAAATTTAATCCATATTTTCCTAATTATTTCCAGAGATGAAACCTCAACATGTCAAGTATTTTTGCAAATTGAGCCCCTACCAGCATTACTGAAACCAGTTATAGATAGAAACCTTTGTCTTTGCAACAGATCTTCATTATCATTCCTGCCAGATTTCTAATTCTATATTAGAAACCCACCTTCTATCCACAAAGCTTTCTCATTTCATGTTGTTGTCTCTTAAGGAATATAGGGGATTAAAAAAGAATCACTCTGTGGATAACAAATTCTGATTTTATATATTTCCCAAGTATACACCATTGCATTTCAAAGCAAGTTTGTTTCAGACATTCAAAAAACATTTGATCAAATATTTATTTAACCTGCAGTACATGTGGGGCATATATTAAGTCTTGAAGACACAATACTCAAACTTATTGATGTGGCCTTCTTAATAAATATTTACCATACACATATAGTTAAATTGTTTGAGTTAAGATACAATTAGTCTCAATGTAATGAAGATGTCTACAGTAAGTTTGCCTTACCATAAAATTTCATTTAAAAAATCACTTCCATTTAATGTATTATACAATATTTGTATGTAGATTTGTGTTTGATGATCAGCACAATAATTAATACTGATTGTCAACTTGATAGGATCTAGAGTCATGTAGAATGTCTGTGGGGAAGTTTATAGATTGGGTTAACTGAGGTTGGAAGACCCATCATTAATGTGGATGGCACCATCTGTTGTCCTGGAATCCTGGACTGAATAAAAAGAGAATACCAGCTGAACACCAGAATTTACTAACCACTCTCTATTTCCTGATTATAGATGCAAAGTGTCCAGATGCCTCAGCTTACAGCCTCTACGCTTTTTCCACCATCATGAAAAATAGACCCTTTCATTTTCCATTGGCTTTTATTCACAGCTTCTAAAAATAAGTTATACTAGTCCTGATTTCTTAGAGGATTTGTTAATCTTTTTCTACTGGACCATATAGTACATTCCTGCTGGAAGATCCTGTATGAAGTGACTGCATTAGATTCTAAAATGGGGGCTTCTGTGTGGGGCTTTGAATCTCAGTTACACTGCATGACAGACTTAAGTGACACACATCTCCTTACCAAAATAACAATAGAATTTGGAGAGCAAACCTAATGAAACTTGAATGACAACAACCACCATGAAGATATTATGATAAGTAACATGGGGTGATTATAATAATATGGGTTAACTGTATTAAAATAGTTGTCTCAAGCCTGTAGCTTCCTCTCCACCTTGCATACCTTTTCTGGTTTGGAGTTGAAAAATCAAGGCTGACACAAATATGGATATGGTTAAAAACAATAAAGAACCAGACTGTGGAGAACCTGCTAGAAATAATGTTTCTGACCATTGTTGACCAAGTCATGCTGACTTTGTTAATTACATGTGACTTTGTATTCATTGTTATTTTGCTTGCTTTGCTTGGCAAAGGGGAAATATATGTTTGCTTGTATTGCTAGGAAAAGGGAAAATATATGGTTAACATTAACTTTTGCTTATCAAAACATACATTACATGAGAATGAATAAAGGTTAAATTGTGATTGAGACTGCCCCTTGCCTAAAGCCTACTCAGGCGGTGCAGGACAGTCCTGCTGCAGGTTATTTTATTAAAGACTCTCCTTTTTAACTTTATTGGTGTGTCATGTCTCAGTTTACCTGTGCCTCAGTTTACCCATAACAATAAGGAAGCTGCTTTGGCTAGGATGTCAATGCTATCACTATCTCAACTATCAAAACATCTTCATTTGATCTTAAACATTTTGCAGCTTCTGTCCTTGAATCTAAATGATCAGGTACCCCTCCCTTCACAATATCCCTGATGAATTCTTTTATCAAAATTTTCACCACAATTTCCATATGTACACATATAGAGTTCATCCATAAATAAGATACTTGCAGAATTTCTTTTTTGTAATAATACTACTTGTGATGGTTAAGTTTTGATGTCAACTTGACCTTTCAAGTAATCTTGGGTGTGTCTCTGAGAATGTTTATAGGATGGTAGCCTCTCAGTAGGGGGCAAGATGTAAGGAAGTTCAAAGAAGCTAGAAGTAAACATCCTTTCCTGTGTGGGTAGTGCAGGAAGGAAATTCCAGAGACTCAGGAAGCCATTAAGTCTGGGATAGGGTTGCAAGACCCCACCCTAAGGCTATAAGAAGAAATTCTCTCCTTGGCCCCTCCTTCCTGTTCTCTGTTCTGTGTGTGTGGTGCGGGTGATGGGTTTTTCTCTCTGCTCAGACCTGTGAAAGAGTGTGAGCCTCTTTCACTGCTATGGAATTTTCCCCTCAATCTGTAGTTTCAATAAATACTTTCCTCCCCCAAATTGTGCCTGATTTGAAGATTCATCCCAGCACCATGTGGCTGACTACAACACTACTCATGTCTTCCTGACTGACAAGAGTTTACATAAATGTATTTTCTCACTTGTCTGTGAATATTGACAAAATGGAAAGTCCTTCTAAGCAAGAGACACAGGAAATGTGGCTTAAATTTCCACCTGCTGTTAATCACCTGCATTCAAATGAAGTGGAACTATGATTGAATTTTAAGTAACAAATCCAGGTGTGGATATTAACCATATTTATTTTCTAACTGCAGGCTTATTGGAAAGGAATACCTTATTTTTAAGCTTCAGTTTCCAGCTTTGCGTAAAAGAGATATAACACCTACTTAGTAGAGTTATTGTGAGGATTAAAATGAAATAACAAAGATTATAATAATTTTGAATATAAATTGAACTTGATTCCTGCTCCTCCTTTACATTTCAGATGATTTTAGCTGGCCTTCCAGAAGTAACTCATATTTAATAGCTATACCTACTAAATTGTTTCTTAGAACAGGAGTTGACAATCTTTCTATATTGGGCTGTATGGTGAATAGTGATATTTATGGGTTTATTGCCAATGCAGCCTCTATCATAGTTTCTCAAGTCTGTTGTTATAGCAAAAAATGCATTCAAAGACACACATAAATTAGTGGTTTTGTTTATGGTTCAATAGTTCTTTAGTCTTTGAAAATAAGTACAAAGGAAAAGATTTATATGAAGCCCATAGTTGGCAGACCTGTCATACAATATGGAAGACAATATTGCATATAGAACCTAGACTTAAACTTAATGATGCATATTGAAATCATAACTTGATTATCATTAACTTCCATTGTTTGCACAACCCTGGCATGAGCCTCAATTTCATTACATGCTTAGTAAGGTTAATGATACTACCCTCACCATACTCCTTCTTTAGAATTAAATGAGATAGTGTTCATTCAAGTGGGTAATCCAATGAATAACTGACATAAGTATTACATGTATGCATGTATACATATTGAAAGGTTATATTTTATTGCATTTTTGGGGTTCTTTCTTTTCCTCTCTTCCTCTTGCTTCCCATTCTTTCACACATTCATTCATACATTTTGGTAATGATAGTGCATATAATTTCTCTATCCATGAGAGCTCATATTAACATTGCCTACCTGACTTACTTTTCCAAACTTCTTGTGTAAAATCTTAGCCTTATTAATTATCAAACCATAGATATGATATATATATATATATATATATATATATATATATATGTATATATAAGATATACATGATAGTAAAACATCTCAGTTATGTTCATACTATGAAAGTATTTTACTCACACTCATTTGAAATTGAAATTATATAATCTTTTTGAGTCAAGAAAATTTGAGACTCTGCTTAGAATAATCATATGCATGAGTATCATGTAATCCACATCATCCAAGATTCTTTGGATTAATTTCTTATATGCACATTATTTTAAAAGGCCTGTTTTAAATTGTGTTTAAACCCTATTAGTGGCCTTTCCAAAGATGACTTGGAAATACTGAAACCTAGTAAAACAGAAGCATGTGGGACACTTTACTAAGACTTTTGCATAGCATTTTAATTAATCCATATATCTAGATTCCATTACTATGATTTTTAAATATAAGGAAACAGACTCAGGGTATTTATGAAACATTGTCCAAAATGGAAGAACTTTAAAAATTATACACAGATACAATGTGACCAGGTGCCTCAGCTTCTAGCCTCCATGTTTATATTGTCTTAAGACTATTGGGCTGAAGAGATGGCTTAGCGGTTAAGATGTTTGCCTGTAATGCAAAAGGACCTGAGTTCAATTCCCCAGTGCCAATGTAAAGCCAGATACACAAGAGGGCGCTTGTGTCTGGAGTTCAGTTATAGTGGCTGGAGGCCCTGGCACACGCTCAGTCTCTCTCTCTCTCTCTCTCTCTCTCTCTCTCTCTCTCTCTCTCTCTCTCTCTCTCTCTCTCATAAATAAATAAATAAAAATCTTTTAAAAAAATTCCATAAAGGAAACCTGTTACTTGTAAACTAATAAAAATAAAGATTAAACTCGGGTGTATAACATGCTTTAGCAATCTATTAACTTTCTCGTTTTTACTATCTTAATAACTCAGTGAAAAATCAAATAAGTTAGTACTTGTTTAGTCTAAACAAGAATTAGAATATGATGTGTTCTGTTCTCTGAAAATTAAAAACAACCATTGGAAATACCCAAACCAAATTCCATGTAATTTATAATGTCTTTAAAATACATTTTATATTGAACTGCAAAGGCTAGATTTGACTTTGTAGTTGTACCACAATATGTGACAAAGGACAAGTAAAGAAGTTCTGCCACTCTTTATGGAATCACTCATGACAAATGAGTCAATTCTTTCTATAGTTTAGATGTTCTGGGGTTTGAATGTAAAATGTTCTCCCACAGTCTGAAATGTTTGTGAATAAGCCTCAAACAAAGTCTCCAGCTGGTGGAGTCTGTGGTGGTTTGAATGTAAATGTTCAACTACAGCCTCAACTGTTTGTGTTCAAACTTCCTACTTAGTTCCCAGCAAGTGGAGCTCTGCTGAAGAGGTGTGCATATGGTGGAGGACCTAGAGTCTAGTTCTACTGGATGTTCCCAGCTAGTTTCTCATGTTGTTCTTTCTCTGCTGTGGATATGTGGAATGAGTCAGATTTCTCTACTCTGATGAAGTTTCCCTTCAAATGTAAGCCTGAAATAAACTCTTTTCTTCTATAAGCTACTTCAGGTTATGTGATTTGCTCCAACAACAAACAATACACTAGCTTCTACAGAGCCTTTAGGAGATGAAACCTTGCTGGAGGATGCCTTTTTCTGGGAGTTGACTTCAGGGTGATTGTCCAGCTCCAAGCCAGTAGAAAAACTACTGTCCATCTGATGTGATAAGATATATCACCTCTCTATTCTTACCATGATTTATATGACATGATGAAGTGTTCCCTGATGCAAACCATTTCCTCACATCAGCTTTTTGTAGGCAAGTGTTTTGTCCCAATAATGAACAGGTAACCACTACAGATGTCTAATTAAAAATACAGGAAGCAGAGTATGGTGACTCACACCTTTTATTCCAGCACTTGGGAGGCAGAAATAGGTGGATTGCTGTAAGTTCAAGGCCATCCTGGGACTACAGTGAGACCCTACCACAAAAATATACAACAAAAATTACACATGATAAAATGCATAAATACAGATGCCTTGAGATGTCAGTCATAATTTTCTATCTAATCGCTTATTGTCTGAGTGTTCCCCCAAAGTATCTACTACCAGTGAGTAATTTATATGACTAACTTCTAAGTTAACTGTGAAACTGTGAAAACATGGGTAAAGGGAAAAGGTATAAAAGTAATCCAAATGGTGTCAAGAAGAGTGCCCTGCCCATCTTTTCAATAGAGGTCTCCCAGTCATCCAAATAAATCGCTAATGGAGAAAGGACAGGGATAGGTAAAATCCTCATAAAGAACTGAATAGGTGCTTACATTCAAAAGCTAACAATTGGTTATTGCAGCCGTTATCCTTGCTTCCTGTTTAATCTCCTTATGTCTGAACTGTGATTTCAAAACCTTCATTTTGTTTAGTTTCCTTTTTGTGCTTAAGCAAATGGGTTTACTCTTGGTATTTGGCCTGCATATCTGCTATGACTAATTACCAATCATCTGACTGTGACTAAGTAATTGTTCTGTACTATTGAACGGTACAAAACTCAATTTGCAAAATGCTTTCATTGGATTGGAAGTACAGAATAATTGTTCCCCAGTAGATACCCAACACCTGTTTTGCCATTTTACTAGGCAAACTAATGTATATATGCCTCATGCTTATGGAGAACTTAACAATAATGAATTGTAGTTATGACATATGATAATAATAGTTCAAGGAAAGTAAATTACATTGAAGAATGAGGTATCATGTTGGAATTAAACAGGTTTCTCAGTCATCTATTTTGTTTAATTTTGATAGGAGAAATGTTTTCTTTTTCAATATGTTGTATTTCCATTCCTAAATAATAGATTGTTTAATCATGTCAATGAGAAGAAATACTTGTGAGCAAAAACCATATGGTGATATCATCAGAAATAAACATCCACTGAAATAGAAGCAATATGACTTATTTACTGTCATTATAAGTGTTCCCAAAGACTATATATTGAACAATAGACAGAAATCAAAACATGCTAGTTTTAGTGTCAAAAGAAAGAAAACAAGGAAATAAAAGCATGAATGACACAGGAGGAAAGTCGCCCAATATTTTCCTTGGGCTTCTATACACATGTGAATGAGGTGCACATATCTGCACACACATGTGCATAAGCTATACATACACACATACACACACATATATATGTGTGTGTATTACACAACACCACACACACACACACACACACACACACACACACAGAGCAAGTGTCATGGTTTGATCCAGGTGTCCCCCACAAACAAATGAATATGTTCTGAATGCTCGATCCTCAGCTGATGGCAGTTTGGATTTTACAACCTCGATGGAGCCGTGTTGTTGGGGGCGGGCTTATGGGGTTATAAGCCAGCTTCCCCTTGTCAGTGTTTGGCACACCTTCCTGCCGCTGTTTGCAGTGCTGTGGCAGAGGTGATGTCCAGCCCTCTGCTCATGCCATCGTTTTCCCTGCCAGGATGGAGTCTCCCCTGGTGTCCATAAGCCAAATAAACCCATTCCTCCACAAGCCGCCTTTGCTTGGGTTCTTTCTGTGCAGCAAATAGAAAGCTGACTGCAACAGCAAGCAAACAACCAAAAATAGTTCAACATTCATCATCTAGCTTATTCAGAAATTTTGTTTTGGCATATTAGTTTCACATTGACAAGTCTTCTCACATACTTGGCATACAAATTATTACTAGGCCAACTTATTGAACTATATTTGGATGAGCTCATATAGAATATCTAGAAAGTACTATTTTATTTAAAACATGACTACATTGTGCTCAGAAGCTGTAAACAATGTACAATGTAGTCAAATTCATGAGAATGTGGTTATAGTGGGCATGTTTTCAACTTGACCATGTTAATCTGTTACCAACTACATAGTAGAAAGAGTTTTTGACTCCAAGGAATTAACAGTTTATTGAGGAGAAGAAATATTTTCATAGATTAAAAAGTACTATACTGAAACAGGGACTAATCTTTATTTTCCTTCCAAGGTCTAACACTTTACTTGATGCTGCAATACAGACCAGTCTGATGTTAATAGAGCCTGAAGTCTTTTGCCCATATGTACATACCACAAAACTCAGCATGATGTATGTATGCTACATTGTAGATCGTGAGGTAGCAGTGAGGGATATTAAGTGTCCTAATGGTAAAACAGACTCAGTCCATGACTGCCAACAGAGTAGAAGTGGAATCATCTGTGGAGGAAAATTTCTCTCTCGAATCTGACCTGATTGATTCTGTTACCTCCCTTTTTAAGCAGGTCTACCTACTTATCTGTACTCTCAACATGTTCCAGAAGTGTTATGGATCTGAGTGGCCTATCAGAATCCATATGTGGAAATCATTACTTTGATGGTAACAGTTAGGAAATGATCACCATTGGGAGGTGACTAGGCAATGGGTCAAGATCCTTCATAAGTAGGATTTTTGTCCTTATACAAGAAGCTCAAAATTATTTTCCACCAAATTTGAACATAATAAGAAAGTGCCACCTATGATTCAGAAAACACACATTCAGCAGACAAAAAATTTGTCTTGATCATGAGCTTCTTTACCTTTCTATAATTGTGGGATGTAAAGTTTCTTGTTAATAAGTTATCTGGTCTATGGCATTTTGACTTTATCTGCCAAAATAAATTAAATTACTCAAAACTGTTCTGTACTAAAACTCTCAGGAAAATATGCCCAATATTCCCAGTAACATAGTCTCATATGGTAAAACACCTATTCATACAAACTCATTACAGCTTTCTCACCATAGATTTTGCAAAATTCATACACAATGAAGCATTCTTATTTTAGTCAAATGTTTTTAATTTTTTTCATTATGTATATTCACTGTACATGGAACTGTATCATACAGAACATTTTCATACAAGTATGAATTGTATATTGTGCATATGCTTAGCTTTTTTCAAATATTTTAGTGTGTTTCCTATTCTGTTAACATTGTTGCCATAATTTTTTAAAACTTTAGTCATTCTTTTTTTAAATTATTTATTCATTTTCAAGCAGAGAGATACAGAGAGTTACAGAGATGCATACACAGAGAGAGAGAGCGAGCGAGAGAGAGAGAGAGAGAGAGAGAGAGAGAGAGAGAGAGAGAGAGAGAGAGAGAGAGAACTAGTAGGATCACCACCGTGTGGGTCTGGCTTACGTGGGACCTGGGGAATTGAACCCAGGGCCTTAGGCACTGGAAGCAAGTGCCTTAACTGCTGAGCCATTTCTCCAGCCCTAGTCATTCTATTTTTTAATATTTTATTTATTCATTTTCAAGGAGAGAGAGAGAGAGAGAGAGAAAGAGAGAGAGAGAGAACACGCCAGGGCCACCACCTTGTGGGTCTGGCTTATGTGGGTCCTGGGGCAATTCCCAGGGGCCTTAGGCACTGGAGGCAAGTGCCTTAACCACTGAGCCATCTCTCCAGCCCTGTTGCCATAATTTTGAATTTCCACTTATCTATTAGATGGCAAAATGTATTTTGTCTAGAAATTATTTTTGTTTATAAACCACTCAGAATAATAGCTGAGTCATTTCTCATGAAGATGGACAAATTGCCAAATACTGCCCAACACTGACTGTCAGTTGCACTTGAGTCAAGCAGAACTAAAAAATCTTTGCAAAAAATTTTATGAGATAGGTCATTTAGATTATACTATATGCAATACAAATAATATGGAATTCATTTACAATATGTGTAGAGGTTAAACTTTTTCTGTCATTTTGAGTCATATTCAAGTACAAAATTCTGACTGCAGCTATTATTTTGGAAGGGAAAACAAATTCTGATTTCAAATTTGGACCTGTTACCTTTGAGTCTAATTTTTTGGGCAAGTAGTAATATCTATGTTTCATTTTTAGATAATTTTACACATGTGGTTATTTTTGAACTAGGTAAGATGCTTAAGTGGTTTTGAAAATCAGAAGAGCATCAATTGTAAAACATTAGTTCAAAGTAAAATTCTGTACTAATTTGGCACTCTCCATTTTGATAAAGCATTTTAGATAATGACCTTGTTTTCTGAAAATGTTGCTGAGTCTTTTCTTCCTTTTTGGAGAAATTTTTGAATGTCCAGTTTGATAATTTAGAAAAGAAGCCATTTAAAGATTTCATCTCTTAAGAAAAGTTTTTCAGACAAGTTATATGTCAATGGGAAAGACACCCCACAATACCCTAAATATTGGGCAAAAATAAGAATACAATTATGAAAAATCATAGCTTTTATGTTATAAATTACCTTTATGAATACACATAATTCTTACCAAAGTTAAATGACAAATGTTTGCATAGGAGGGGATAAATTTAGTCAGAATAGTTATCTTTCTTCCTCATCAGTACCTATAAAATTTGTCTGTCTCAGTATTGCCATTTTGCATATTTAGTAGGAAATGCCATACTCAAAAGTTCAGGCAGTCAGGAGAACAACCAGATGTTCATCTTTTATCCTTTGACATGAAACATTCTGAAGATATGGTAAATGTAGAAATATAAGCCATGTTTGGGCACAGAAATCTGTCTAACTCAGCAGTAGATGTGATGTATGCTGTATATGGTGTTTATATGAATGTGAGGGGTGTGGCCAATGGTTGAAAGTCACGAAGTCCATAATGTCATTATTACCAACATTTGCTTTTTCTTACTGAACTTTAGGTAGAGTTCACTGGAGCCTAGATAAAATGCATAGTTTATTAATAATAGCTATTTTCTAAAAATTGAGTCTAGAATAGATAATTGTCTAACACATTGTTTCAGTCTTTTAACATCTTTACAGATTGTGTCTCAGTTCGATGTGAGAACAGTTACTTAACCTCATTCCACATGCTCAGAAAAGAGATGAATCTCAGAGTAGAAAGTTGTTAATCTTAGATTAAATTAAAAATTCCATTAAAGGACAAATGAATTGCTTCTTTGTCTTATTACTTTAGAGTAGTGCAGATAATGTTGCAAGAAATTAATATAATTTACAGTTGTTAATGTAAATCAGTACTATTGGGCAAAGATTTAAATATGTAATGTTAATTCAACCTATTATTTTACTTTTACTTTGTATTCAATTGCTTAGAGAATAAGCACTTATTCATTAAGAGAATTGTGTTAAGTGTGATACATTCATGAGTTTCAAGGTGGATGTTCATGGTTGGTACAGGATGTTTAGGTACAGTGTGAAGTTTTGTGGAAATTGATGGAAGGTAGGCTACATGGGAAATAATACAATTGTATAAGTTCTTGAGTGCCTTCCTTACTAATATATGCAATATAATGTTATTCAGAGGTTACAGATATACTCAAACCATTCCCTTTTCTATACATAATTTTTTAGAAACAAACACGTGATACTTTTATTCTTCTGCTTAGTACTCCTGTGTTTTTGGACAAAAAGACCATGTCTTATATCTACAAGATCACTATGGTATGATCATTAACTCCCTTTATCAATGTATTTGACAAAAATGTCTATTCAGTTTTCTGTGTTTCCACCTGTCTGAGCATCATGCCAGAGTTAAAGACATACTTAACCAGAGCTGACATCAGTACATTTACAGAATCTTCTCTAATTTTTGGAATTCTATCCCCACTAAACTTACTGGCTGCATCCGTTACTTTCTCATTACTGGGATACAATTCAACACACACACACACACACACACACACACACATCAGTCTAAAGAAAAAAAGTCCTTCTTTTTGGCTTACAGCAGAAATTAGTCATGGCCGGGAAGGTGACAGCATTACATCATAGTAAGCAAGAAGCAGAGAAGATACATGGCAAGTGGAGGTAAGACGTGGAAGCTCAAGGCCATCATTACATCACATCATTACACACATCCTCCATCAAGCATCTAACTTCTAAAGGCTCCACAACAAACCTGAACATCACCACCTACTGGGCATTGTGAATTCAAATGCATGGGTCTGTGAAGGATACTTAACATTTAAACCTGTCAAATTTTAAATTCCTCATAGTCTTTATCAGCCCCAACTCTGTTCAAAAGTCTAAGTCCAAGTTTCATTGTAATCTCCTCACTGTGGACCCTTCAAGCATATAGTGGCACAAAGCAAACATTCCATTCCAACAGTAAGGACATGGAAGAGAGGAAGGAAAGAAGACCAACAAAATATCAAAACCCAGCAGAAATATAAATTCCTCAATGTCCATTTTTGGTATTTGGAACTCATGATGGAATTCTGTTTAGTTTTGTTTGGTTAGCTCTGTAAGCCAGCTGTACTACTTCTATGCTCTCTCTTGAGCAGGACCTGTGCCCCAATCCCACAGGTTGCACTAAAAAATTCTTGGGTCCCGATTGCAACTAATAATTCACCTCACAGCTTCATGCAATGGCTTCACAGGGCCTCCTTATATGTACCTGCCTCACATTGTTTCCCTCATGAGCTCTCTGGAACCATGGTGCAATCCATTACACTCCTTGTTTTACATTTTTCATATTTCTAAAATTAGTACCATGTGAATAAGATTGCCAAATTTTCTGCCAGTTCAAGACGAAGTCTGGTGTTGGACCAAAGTTATAGCAGTCTCTGTATGTTAAGTAAGAAGTAGAGATTTTTTGAAGCACTATCCTTTCAGGCCTTTTCCCATTAAAAACAATTTGATTTCTTACTAGCTTGAGCCTTCCATGGATTGGGTCATTCTCTCAGTTAACCCCTCCTATTGCCACAGTGAACAGCAGTTGGCTTATCTTTAATGGTGTCGCTTTAACATTGTATCTGAATCAGTCACAGTCTCTAGGCTGCTGTTTTCAAATTGGTTTGCATTTCATTCTGTGCCAAAGTTTATATTTTTTGTACATTTCACTTCTGTATTTTTCACTCCTCAATTGAAGACCTGAGTCAGGGCAGCAAAAAGAATTCATATGAGAGATTAAATCTTCTCTGTCTTAAATTTTTTCGACCAAACACATGAGTTCATTATTTAAAAAATTTTTATTTATTTATTTGTTTGCAAACAGACAGAGAGAGGAGAGAGGAAAAAGAGAGAGAGACAGACAGAGAGAGAGAGAGAGAGAGAGAGAGAGAGAGAGAGAGAGAGAGAGAGAATGGGTATGCCAGAGCCCCAGCAGCTGAAAAGGAATTCCAGGTGCATGCACTCCTTTTGTACATCTACCTTTACATGGGTACTGGGCAATCAAAATCAGTTTTTAGGTTTTCCAGATAAGCACATTAACTTAACCACGTAATTTAACTTAACTTAACCACTAAGTCATCTCTCAAGCCAGAGTTCATTATTTTTAATCATTTCTCACATTCTCAGGACTCCTGCAGAATGCAGCCAGATATTTTGCCAGATGATTACATGAAGTGACTTGATCTCAGGTCCTGAGAATGTCCATTTCTCTTCTGAAACCTCATCAACTCAGTATGCACAATCTACACTTATCTTAGATTATGGCCTTTCAATTACCCATAAGAATGGCCCATTTAGCTCTGCTTACAGCATTGTATAGAGCCATTAGTTTAAAGCTCCAAATCCTTCCACATTCTTCTCATAAATCAGTTCTAAAACTAAGAACCACATGATGAGTTCTTTCACAACAATGACCTTACTACTGGTTCCGGATGCCTTTTTTTGTACCAGTTTCTCGTTTTTTAATTAATATCTTTTATATGAGTAAGTATATGCATTTTATGAGCAACTCTTGTGAAAGTATCCCTGTTTCCCTCCTTTCTGTCCCCTATGCATTGGGGTTGGTCCTCTGTGTGCATACTGGATCTGTCCATAGGTTAGGGGTTATGAACTTGCACCTGAAATAGCCAATTTTTCTTTTTTCTTCCCCCTTTGAATGTTGTTGCTGAGGGGGCAATGTCTCCCCCACCATGGTTCTTACATTCTTTCTGCCCCCTCTTCCGCTCAGTTCCCTGAGTCATAGTGGGTGAGTTTTAAGTCTGCTTTATTGTTGAGATCTTAAGTATCTCTGAATCTTTGCCCTGGCTTGTGTTGGGTGTCTTTGTTGTCATTCTCCATTGACATTTAGTGGGTTATCAGAATTGCTGTGGTGATTGGTCTCCTGTTTGTCTCATCACTTTCTCATAGGTTTCATTTGGGCCTTGTGTGAAGGCCAGGGGTGATTTGTCTCCGGCCAGGATGTCAGCCATAATCCAATGTCTTGTTGGTGGAAGTGAGTTGTCCCTGGCTTACTTACCCACTGCCTTCTGAAAAATACACACACAATCTCCATCAGAGAGTGAGATCAAGAAGTTTCTCATTGCTAAAACAAAATTGCCAAGAAGCAGCTTAAGGAAGAAGATCATACATTTTAGACTTCCAGTTCTATGATGTCCGTCAAGGCAGGATCAGGAAGCCAGCATTGCATCATCATTTCAGCAAGGAGGATGTAGAAAAAGGGTGTATGATAAACAAGTCTGGGCTAGAACATCATAATGCCCACTCCCAGTGAACTATACTCTAGATCAAGGCTCTACATTCTAAAAGATTCATTAGCCTTCCCAAATAGTGCTACCAGCTGTGGTTTAAGTATTCAAACATGAGAGTGTAGAGGAAATTTTATATCAAAACTACCATACTGACTTAAGATTAGTCTCAAATATCACTTTTCTATTGCTTTATAAGAGGTTGGCTACTAACTTGTATTATGTTAGCAAAATGCCTTCAAAGGGATTCCTATGGTATATAATAATTAGATTAACTTATATGTAATGACTGACATTTATTAAGCAGTCATTTTGCTCTAGATATTTTAATAATATTACAATGAATTTTTGATGAGTCGAATATTAAGGACTGGATATATTAATGAATAAATTAGAAAACACTTATCAAGTAACTACCAAGTTTATAGCAAGCTCATTATTTTATTGTTTCTGTTCCTCTGGTGAGCCCTGAGGAATACAACACACACACACACACACACACACACACACACACACACACACACACACAAGTATTAGCTGTGTTGGGTGTGTAGTATTAGGTTATGTGAAAATATTTTTGTATCTTTATATGCTTTTGTGTGCATATAGGTGAATTTGTAACTATATCTCATCTATGTAGCTATCTGTGTATCTATGTCATCTATCTTTTCTAACCATATATCCCTTTTTACACACCAATGATGATGATTTATTGCCACTTATATATTTCAAAAGTAGAAATTAAGACCCAGGTAACTGAAATCACATCCTCTATAGCAGACCCTCATAGGGAATCACATTTAGCATACAAAATAAGGAGCTTAGCAGATCACTCAGGGTAGCAATTATTAGGAAGTTGCCTGAAAGAGTGGGAGAACAAGCCAAAGATTAGTTTCTTTAGTCTGTGACTCTTGACAGGCCAAGATTGTGTGCATTGTTTGCATAGAATTGCATTAGACCTGGAAGTGTCATAGAGTTGCCCTAATAACATTCCTTAAAATTCCAGATAAAATATAAATAATATTTACAAGTAAATGATACTGCAGAGAAAAGAGGAGATCTTTGCTTACTATACACAGTTATCAAATTGGGTCTGTGGGAAAACTTTTGTGGTGCACTCACTATGATTCTGGACCAAATACTTACCTGCATGATACTTGAGAAGTCATTTCACTCCTGGCACTTTAACATATTTTTACATGATGTGGAAATAATAATTGGGCCACATGCCACACTTACCTTAAAGATAACATAAAATTATATAGGTATCAGAACTCTTCACCAGTCAAGGGTTACATAAAAAAATAAGGTAGTATGATTTGTAGCTCCTCTAGCATCAAGGATTGAAAGTAATGATGTAGTGGAGTTATTTTCCTCTGGGTTAATGCAGAGCCATTGGACCAGCCCTGTGTATGAGTCCATTCTTCCGGATATGGGTTATTGTGTACAAATGATTTAACACAGCTGCTCTGATCATCTGTAGTCATTAAAAAGATCAGAGGGTTTTTTCTCCCTTTCAAATAATAATGAATTAGCCATAGACTGCTGACCACATTTGAGTCTCAGTAATTGTCTTCCACCCAACTATTTCTTAATGGGGTTCAAAAGGTTAATTAGATGTGTTCAAAATACTAAAGTATTTAAATGGAGGTAATCTAGCAAGACAATATCTAAATATAGGTCATCAGTGAATGACTAGATAGACAATTATTATAAAGAGCCAAAGAACTATTTCTATGAATTAATAAATCAAAATTAACTTAAAAACAAACCTAGGGTACCTTTATTATAAGCAATAATAGAGGATAATTAAGTTTTAGAGGTACTTTTTGATAAACTAACCTAAAAATCTAAAGGCAAAGCCTATTTTAAATAAGTAAAGATATTACCCTATCTATGGAAATGAAATATATTGGGAGATAAGCAGTAATTTATATTGACTTAAATAGCAAACTGCATTAGGACCCTGCTATTCATTAACAATGAGAAGGCATTGGTTTGCTTAGTTAAATACTGGCTTATGCGACTGACATTTATTTGATTCCAATATTGTTTGATTTATTTAGTGGAATGTGGTTAGTATTATGCAGGAAAATGATATATTATGCATTTAATATGATATTTTTATAAGTGTAACCTTTGAGAAATAGTATATAGTTCTTTATTGCTTGCTTTATTAGCTAACTTTAGATATATTTGTAAAAAGTAAAAACTGAAAACTACAATATAATAAAAGATACAAGATTAAGTTATTAATACATGAATTTTTTATATATTACAAATATTTTGCATTTTCACAGTAACATTTTACCAGAGAAATGGGTGAGAAACTATTATGCATCATGTAATTATTGGAATATATTATGAGACATGTTTTGCAACTGTGTAATTATATGAACCTTTTAGGGTATATTGAGTTTGATGAAAAAGATTATTTATGTGTTAATGCTCAAAGGTCCAGCCTATTCTAACTAGACTACTAAACTGAAAAGGAATATTATGCAGTTTTAACACAATGTTAAGTACTTATATCTGTAAATGTGAAAATACTGAAAAGGTATAGTAGACATAGTATGCCTATATATGGTAATTAGTAGGACAGGAACTAATAGGACTAAATATTGCTCTGGGTTAGTCGGTGAGTATACATGGAGTGATTGTGAAAGCCTCAGACATTATCAGTAAACTGCTGTAAATTAAATATTGCAGTTAGACAATGCTGAATATATTTATTGATTTTTGCTTATTCAATAATAAATTAATTGTTTTCCTGAAATTTTTACTTTATAAAATTTTTTAATTTTACTTTCTGAGTTTTGTAACAACACAGATAAAACATAAACATGTGTACTTGTACAAAATTTCTTTCCATTCTTATTCTATAAGATTTTTTGCTATTTAAAATTTATTTTAAACTATTTTTGTTGTTTAAACCCAAGATAATTGCTCACCATTAGCCTGAGTTAGGGTGGCAGACATCACAATCTTCCTCCTCTATATCTGGTTAAACCAGAAGGTATTTGGAGTGGGAACACATGTGGAGTTGAGCCTCCTGTGACATTCTTCATGAACCCTACTGCGGACCTACTTACATAAGATTCTTCCTGATGAGGAGGAAGCCACTCTTTTGAGAAATATGTACACAACAGCTAGTTTTATTTTATTTTCCATCACAGATTTGCTTGCAAATTTGTAATGTGTAGTGATCAGTCTTCTATATTTAAGAAATGTTTCTGTGTGGAAATATACTTTTCAAGGAGTTGGTTGAGGTGTAAAAACCCTTTTGCAAATGCTTCTGCAAAATCATGATGGATTTTCCTGCATTTCTTCATTTTATTGTCATAGGGATTCCTTTTGTCTTGCCCATTCTTAAGCTATATGGTTCCTGTTCTCGTTCTAAGAGCTACTCATTAGTTACTCCTGCAGGAAACATCTCTAGGAGCTGATTAATTTCTTACTCATCTACACCCAAGTTAACATTGTTTGCCATCAATCAACAACATTATTGGATTCGGCCACCTCCCAATACTTGGTAGATAATTAGAAGTCATATATGAACCTCTATAGTGTCTTCTTCCAAATGTGCTTCATATATTCTTTAATGTAAAAAGCCATATGGCTGTTTTAACAGGATGGTTGAAAATATTTAGTATGTACTCTTTCAGCTTGTGTGTTGACATACATGCTTATAAACTTTGTATTTCTTGATGCTATAAGCATTCTACTAATCATTTTCTTTGGGCTAGTTGTCTTTAATGAAACATTCTTAACAGCTTCCATTGTTGATTTCTCTTTCACAAGATGGTATGCATGATTTCAGGGAAAACTGCAGCATGAGCAAAGAGTGGACATCACCTCCTCCACAGCACTGCAAAAAGTGGCAGAAAGGTGTGTCAAAAAAGGCAAGGGGTAGCCAGCTGTAACACTCATGAGCCAGCCCCCAACAACACAAATCCAATAAGGTTCCAATTCCAAAACTGCCATCAACTGGGTTTCTAGCATTCAAAACACAAAGTATATGGGGAACACATGAATCACACCACCACAATCACAAAAATGATGATGAGGGGAAGTTATAGACAGAAGAATTTCCTACAAGCTGTAGGTGAGCATAGCAAAGACGAGCTAGAGCCAGAGTAAGAAACCCAACTGAAATGAGACTGAAAGTTGAAGACCTACCCAAACATTGTCATCTGACCTCCAAGGTGCGTTGACACATATCCACATCTAATTTTATTCACAATTAAACACATAGATACACACACAATCACACACACACACAGAGAGAGAGAGAGAGAGAGACTAAAATAAACAGGAATATAAATAAATTTAAATATATAAAGTAAAAATGTGCTGACTGTGACTCAGTTGTGTTTGCTAGTGGCCACCATAAAAGAAACAGATGCAAAGGCCCTATTAGAGACAATTTATCAGTGCCCAAGAAATACAATGTCTCTTACCACTAATTTGAAACAAAAAAATTCGGTAAACTACATGATATAGTTGTTTTAGCAAATGTAAAAAAAAAAATTGTCCTAAAAAGAAAAACTTCATACCTCTGGTGCAGTTCATAATCCCCAAACCTATGGACAGATCTAGTATGCACACTAAGGAGGGTTCACAGTAGGTAGAAGAAAGAGAGGAAGGAAATGGGGGTACTATCACAAAATTTGCTCAAACTATGAAGATAATTATTCATAATCAAGCTATTAATTAAAATAAATAAATAAATAAAGTGTCTTGAAACCCTGATATTGGAAATATGTTGCTTCCACATAGATTTTAATCAAAGGATTAGGTCAAACTACACAAATTTTGTGTAGATGCACTTGTTTTCAGTTCTACAACATCAAAGAGCAATTGGGATGACAAAAAAAATCTATGGGATTTAAAATAACTTCCCTAAAAATGTCATTTGGATATAGGAGAAAAATGTGATATTATGAGCTAAAATATGACATTCTCAAGGGTACTGGAAAACAAAGTGAAAAATAAAAATTGGGGTGGTGTAAATGTAATTTTCTAAAACTTCAGGTATTATTTATTAAAGTGAAACATTTATATTAAGTTGCTAGCAGGCTAGAGAGAAGCTTAGAGGCCAATTTCTCTAAGAACAGACTTTAAAGTGGACTAACCCAAATCCTGACAAAAACCTAACCCTGACCGACATCCTAACCCTAGTCCTCCATCCCAAACCCTCTAATAAAACATAAACATAACACTAACCATAAAACTAACCCTAAACCAAGCTGTAATCCACACCCTAATCCTAAACATAACCCTAAACAGATGTAAATCTAAACTTAAACCTAAACCTAATATTAAACCTGCCCATATTATAACAGAATAATGCATAACAGAAATCATAACATAAACCCTAAAATTAAATAAAAACCTAACCCTACACAAAAACTAACAGCAATAATAACTGGAAAGCTAACACTAATCATGAGCTTGACTAAAACCCTGAGGATAAAAATATATCTAAACCTAAAACAAAGCTAGCACAAAGCCTATCACTAAAAATAAGTGAGATCTTAACAGTAAAACTAAAACTAAACTTCAATGAAATCAGAATAGTAAATGTTATGTTAAACCTACTCTTACCACTAACCCTAACACTAGGTAGAACACTAAAACAAATGCTAAGCCAAAAGCCAACCCTAACTGAAATCCTAACTGTACCCCTAGACCTGATCTTAACCCTAATTCTAGGACTAGCACTGATCCTAATCCTAACACCTTTAAACTAACCCTATTCCTAAATCTTACCTTTACCATAATCCAAATCCAAACACTAAACCTAACCCTAACACAAAAAATAACTAATTAAAATCCTAAACCTAAATTTAACCCTATGACTAATACTAACCATAACAATAACTACAACTGATAAACCCTAACCTTACACTTAACTTTAACAACAACTCTAACTCTAAGCTTAGTCCTAAATATAACACTAAGTATAACAAGAAAACCAAAGCCAAGGCTGTCCTGGAATACAGTATGTAGTTTCAGGATTGACACATACTCACAGTGATCCTCTTATCTCTGCCTTTCAAGTGATGGGATTAAAGGCATGCATCACCACACCCAAATCCTAACCCTACTCTTAAACCTAACCCTGACCCTATTCCTATCCCTAACCTTAATTCTAGGCCTAACTGAAACCTTAATTTTAACTATATATCTATCCTAACTCAACCCTGAATCTAACCCTAGGATTAACTGAAACCTTAAACCTAACCCTAGGCATAACCCTAACCTTAACTTTAACTCATGGCTTAATTTAGATCCTAACCCTAATCCTAGGTCTTATCCTAAATCTGACACTAACCTTATCCCTTACTTTGTGCCTAACTGAAACCTTAACCTTAACTTTAGTCCTAACCCTAACCCTAGTTGTAACAATAACCCTAACCCTAAAGGTCTTACTTTAACCCTAAACCTAAGGTGTCTAGAGATCCAGCTTGATCATTGGCTCTCTGTTCTCTCTGTGCAAATGGTATATGATGAAGCAATCTTCCTTCATGATGATGAAGTATCCTTTGTAATCTGTAAACCTGAAGTAAACCTATTCCTCCCATAATATGAGTCTTAATAGATATTTCTTCCAGTAAGGAGAGGGTAACTGCAACAGTAATCCATGCTATCATCATATATTAAAATAACATTAAATGAAGTATATCTGTCCTTTTCTATAGAAATCAGTCTCAGAAAAAGCTATCAGGTAGTGACATTTTCCTAGGATCCAGAGGAACTATCAACCCACTTTGAAGAGGTATCTATTAAGTGAATGGCTTACAGCCAAATTTCTTGAAATTGCCTTCAAAATCTTTTGTCTTTTGCCTCCCTCTTTTCAACACAAATCAGCTCAGTTCCTTGCTATCCTTCATAAAGGCACTTACAATTGCTGTGATACTAAATTCAGTGTTTTTAACTTCCATAATCCTTACTTCATTATATACAAGTATATTTTGATTGCTATCCATATGCTAGATATTTATTCACGGCTAGAAAAACAGATATCAAGTCATATAATTTCAAAGATAATGATTCTAGTGAAAAACTAGATGCTGTTGTGAAGTGATGCCTCTTTAAGGAGGATGAACTGATTTTTCAGTAGTATGTGCTCTCTATAATATTTTACTCAAATGTTCTCCCTTCCACTTCATGGACTGTACTTTGTTTTCTTTCTAATATCACATGTGTTTAAATATTTTCCAAGAACACTAATAAATTTCATTTCTGTATTATGCTTTCAATCCAGACAATTATTATAGTGCCACCTAATTAAAATAGTACAGGCTTAGACCAAAAATAATATCATATATACATAATGTTAAAACACTAAAGCATTTCTTTTTAATAGTCACTTTTTTGAGCTATATGTAGAACTTGTTGCCCAGTCTATCACTCTCTGGAGTTCAAGCTGAGAATGGACAAAGGTGGTTCTAATTTGTTGTCCCTATAATAATCTTAATTGTTGAGATCATATATTTGCCATTCAGCCTTGAATGTTTCCTTGGGAAATAGCCTTATTCTCAATTAACCAGCAAAATATCTACACCATATTCTAAATATATCTTAAGTAATATATATAGCCCAAGACTCTCGATTCAATGTGTCTCACCAGAACTGTGGCAACTATCCCCCCATGATCTCAAGTTATGTTCTCACACATGTCAGTTCCTCTTCCACATAGAAGTCAAATTATCTTTACACATCTCATTAAGTCTATATCTTACTGAAATATTGACTCCAGTGGCTTCACATGGAATTCAGAATAAAAACCAAAAGCTTTAGCAACTTTTTATCTCTGCTTGTACTTCAGTCTCCTTCTGTAGCTGATTCCTCCTTTATTCTCTTTGCTTAACACACATCTCAATGTGCATGCCTCCTCTGTTAGAGACACGGTCTTTTATTCCAATGCAAAGCTACTTCAGTAGAGGTCATATGCCCTTTGTGCACATTTACAAGTATTCATATGTCAATTACTGCCATGAAATAACTTTCCTTAATCAACTCATAAATTATTCATTTCAATGTTTGTTATCTGTTTCCAACTATAAACTCTGGTGATGATAGTCCTGTTAAACACCAAGCACAATTTTTGTTACTTAAAGTTTTTCTCACCAATATCTGCTAAATGCCTGACATGCTATAGCCATCCAATAAATATTATTTTCTTGACGTAATAAAGGAAATAAATGACGGTAAGTAGATAGAAAAGAAGATACTCTAGGTAGAAGGTTTGGAATTAAAGGACTCTGAGGCCCAGCACAGCTTTGAGGAGTTTTCTGCCCAATAAAAAATACTTGCCTCCCAGTTTACATGAACCAGAAATTTCTGTTGTGTTATTTATTTCTTCCCTTTTCAATTGATTGTGTTAGCTTAAGTATCCTTTACTTTAATATCTCAACATAAATGAACTTCCATTTGACAAAAGAGGTTTTTCAACTCAGGCCTATACCAGTTGCTTTTAGATGTGAGTATTATATTGTATTGACTAAGACAATGAAAGTAGTTTTTACAATAAAAGATGTACCTGGAACACAAAGACATGTCATGAAACTGGAAAACATCATTTTCTTGTTATTTGTCATAAAATTAACTTTTGTTTTTCTTGCTGAGCTGAGTTCTTGATAATGAGAAAGTATAAATTTTCAGTCAATATATTAATATCTCAATAAACAAGGATTTATTTTTCTTTGTTAAAGGAGGAAAGCATCAGATGAATTAATGCAATTTCTAAGACACTTGATTATCACTGATTCCGTTGACTGTACTGTGCTCCAGTGTTAGAAGAACAGAAATTTTAATATATATTTTGTGAAAAAGTTATGATAATTTGGGCAACGATTTAGGGAAAGAGTAGACTAAGATTTGAAGGGAAACTGAGAACCTAAGTAGAAGCAAAACTTTATGTTTCTAGATAATGAATTATGACTTCTGCATAGAAATTGTGATGTGTTCTAGTAACCAAGCATTTAAAACGTCCATGATATGCATACATGATAAAAGCAGTCATTTTTTAGAATTGATTATGGTCTTTGTAAAATTTCTCCATATGGACTCTTATGCAGCAGATGTGGAAAAATGGAAGTCAGATGAAAATAAAAAAAAGAGGTATATATCACAGCCATATGGTAGCTACTGATAACATTGTGGTTTGTGTGTATATATGAGACATGCTTTTGCATGTTAAAGGAAAGATTAAATAGGACCCATTTAGCCAATGATACTCATTTTTTGGTTTATGAAAAATAAGTGTCATGGTGAACTAGCATTCAACCCAAGTGAATATTGCTATTCAAGTACATGAATGCTGATATGTGTGTCCTAACAGAGGCTGTAAAATTGAATTCTAGTGTGTGTCATTACCTTGAGATGGTTCATATAGTGTAGAAGACCTGAGCTACTGCTTAAAATTACACAGAGCAGGCACTTCCCCTGCTCTCAAATAAACGTGACCTTATGTGTCATTCAAATTTATACTAGGAAATGCCCCCAACAGTGATTTGAAAATGATCATAAAACTATACATTAGGGTTCAAGAAAAGGAAACGTGCATGACACATTTCAAAGTCTGTCATAAATATACAGGATGAGATACAGGTATGAGTAATATTTTTACACTATTGACAAAACTCACAATTTATATTTTATAATTTATAGAAATTTACAATTTATAGAAAGAAAATTGTATCTTTCACTGAGCATGCCAGATATGAAATCCATAATTAATTTTAAAACACACCCCAATTTTGAGTATTTTGGTTCAGTTAATCTGATTACACTGGGTAGAATTTGCCTGATTACTGCAAATAAATTTGACAAATCATCATAAAAAATTGCTGCCAGAACATAAGTGGAGCTGAGTAAGGTGAAGACTGACAAGTTCTCTAAAATTTAGTTAAATCTTAATTTCTGCTTCACTCTTAATGACTTATGTAAAATATTTAAATGAACAAAAAGAAATTCTCCTTGCCTTTTGTTGGAGGGTGCAAGAAGTGGGCTCTTGGCACAGATTCCAGTCTCATCAGTGATCTGTGCTTGTCTGGAGGATGTTGTTTTGCATGCCTCCACAGGCCATCAAGGGCAGTGCCCCAGCTGATGAATCCTCAGTGTTATGTAGATCCTAACTAGGGACAAGGTGTTGGCATAATCACGGCCAATGAGGGGAGAGAATTGCTATGTGTTTTATGTGCATTGCCCTGGAATAACACTGAGAAGCTTTGCCACAATGGAGAGAAATATAATGACATTTAAAAACAGAATGTTCAAAGCCACCTTGTGCTATGTATTTCCAAACACCCAAAAATCTTAGCCCTCACTGGCTTGTTTAGAAGTATTGGTATCTATTTATTTTTTTTAATTTTTTTACATCATTGCTTATGAGTGCACTTTAGGTACATTGAAAAAAATTGGCTTGGTCCTAATTAGTAATGTAAAATTTGTCTAGAGCAAAAGAGATTCTGACACACAAGCTACTTAGCTTTCAAGATCATGAAGAAAAAGTGTATTAGACACTATGTTTTCAGTGTGCTAAAAAAGGAATAATACTGATTTTGTGTTGTGTTGGTGTTATTTACATGCTTAGATAATTATCAGAACATAAGAAAGGATATTCTTTTTTTCCCCATTTTCCAAGTGGGGAATCTGAAGCTCATTTAAGTAACTTGTGATTTTCCACAATCTGACAACTAGAAAACTACGATTTTAATGGAAGTATCTTTTATGCTGATGATAATGTTGTCCTTTTCCTAATCTCTCAGACCATTTTATTTATTTAGGCGTACAGCTTGAGTTTAGAGTGCAGTTACGGCACCTTAAAGTACTTAAGAATTAGAGATTCGGCTAGAGAGATGAATAAGCAGTAGAAGTTTGCTTACAAAGCCTGACAACTTAGGTTTTATTCCTCAGTACCCACATAAAGCCATGCATCTGGAGTCCATTTGCAGTGGCAGGAGGCCCTGATGCACTGAAACCCATACATTCTCTCCATCTGCCTCTTTCTGTTTATACTAGCTGAGAGTCCTACAAAAGAGAAAACTAGATGAACACCAGCATTGACCATTCTCTGCTTTCTCAATATGGACTGAATATGACCAGCTGCCTCAAGCTCATGCTGCCATAACTACACTCTAACCTCAAGCTGTATGCCAAAATAAACCCTTTCTTCTTTACTTCTGGTCAGGTCCTTGGTCCCAGAAACAAGAAAGTAACTAATACAACCATCCTTGCATCCCTAGAATGAGTTATACTTGGATTTATGAAGGACACTGGTCAGCAGGTATCTTTTATGTGCTGTCCTTTCCTGGGATTGCTACTATGTGTCTTGTAGACGAATCCTATTCAGTTTATTTTGGAAGGTGGAATAATTTAAGAAGAGTTAGTATTGGTTCTGTTTTTGATCTCTTGGTGAAACTCAGCTCTAGAGAAATATGGTACTGTGCTTCTGATTGATGTGGTGCATTTTATTGTATATTTAAATTTATTATTTTTGATTGTACTATTCAAGTAATCTTTTTCCCATTATTAATTCTTCATAAGATATATGTCCAAAAATGTCCCCATTTCATTATTCTGAAATGTGTTAGCACATAGATGTTCATACTAAGATGCATTATTTTATTTTACTGTGTATTGTTTCTCTTCACATCAGTGATTTTATTTATGCAGTTCTCTCTAAGTCTCACTAAAAGTTTGCCAACTTTGTTTTTTATTAAATAGCTCATTATCATTGATTGTCTTTTATAATTTATAATTTTATAATTTAGTCTTTTTCAGGTATTAATGCTCTTTGTTATTTATTTTCTTCTGGAAATTTTGGCTTTGACATATTCTTTTCTTTCTAGTTCCTTAAGATGTTGACAAAAGTTGATTATGTGAGATTTTTCTGCTTTTGGCTATAGACATGGATACCTATCTTCCCCAAGCATTTTTCCTGAAATTTTTACTTTTTCTTTTTTCCATTATTTATATTTTGTTATTATTATGAATATTTTTCTATATTAAATTACTTTTTCTCAGTTTATCATAATCCTAAAGGTATAATATAGTATTCAATATTTTATAAAAAACACTAGAGGTGTCAGTATGACTGTACTTCAAAATCTACTACTATCAACAATTTTTTCCTTATCATACATTTTTGAACATTATTTTGAGTCATCTATTTTTACTGAACCTATAAAATTAGAGTAATTCATGGAACTTTTGCAAGGAATATATTAACTAGCATATGCAAATCAGATAATATAATGCCTAGTCCATCAAAACATGGTGCACAAATATAGCCGTTAGTACTAAATATATAACATGCAAAATATATTACATAATTTATTGGGAGTTATGCAAAGTGATGTGAAATAATGCTCACATAAAATAGGAATTGCAATTTGCCATAGGAGAAATTTTATGTCAGAATTGATTATAAGGTAGATACTCCTTTTAAAGAATTTTTATTGCAAGCAGAGAAAAGACAGAGAGAGAGAGAGAGAGAGAGAGAGAGAGAGAGAGAGAGAGAGAGAGAGAGAGAGAGAGAGAGAGGGAGAATGGGTGCACCAGAGCCTTTAGAAACTCCAGACTCCAGATGCAAGCACCACTTTGTGCATCTGGTTTTATGTGAGTACTAGATAGTCAAACTCAGGTCATTAGGCTTTGTAGGCAAACACCTTAACCAGTGAGTGATTTCTCAGCCCAAGATAGATAATCCTATAGATAAGTAAAATAATGGCCCTGCATTGCCATTAACTTACTTGGGAAGATATCCCCAGAACTACAAGTACACACATGCATCTAGGTTTTAGTTTCATTCATTTTAGCATTTTCAAATACAATGTTTTCGTGGAATCTCCTCCCTCCTCAGTCCCTCTGGCCCATATACTATTCCCTTCTCTTTATTTGTCATATATGTACTTACACCCTCCCCCCCACCCTATCTTATCTCTTTATATTCCCCTTGGTTACCATTCTACCTTTATAGATTTTATCTACATTGGCCTTCTTTATGTGTGTACATATAGAAATTACAAGCTTGGAGGCTATTTTTTGTTTTGCTCCATGATGAAATAGCAGCCCTCAATACATTTTGGTTTGAAGAGAATGGCAACAATTTATGATATTGAATTACTGTGTGAAGTCAAATAACTTTGGGCCAGGATTCAGGAAATAGGATACTAAAAAGGTCATGTTTTATAACTAAAATTTACTCTTCTATAATTTTGAATAATAAATCATTATAGAATTTACCAAAATTTAAACACATGTTTTTCTGTGGTTACCATAGTGAATATCAAAGAACTTGAAGTCTTAATGTGATGAACCTTTAAAGGTTATAAAAATTAACACAAAATATGGGTTTTACCTTACTAAATTATTTTCCAGCAACACTGAGTAAAAAACACATCTTTCACAATACTGAAAGCATTTAATTAATGAGAAATTGCTTCAGCTCCATAGTGATGGGAATGTTACTGTTCTTGGCTTTGGAAAGACTCAATAAAATCTTGACCTTGCTTCCATACTTCTATTTGAATGTTTACAATTCTCCTACTTCCACAGTTTCTTAATCAGATATTGTTCCTTATCTTAACTGATACTGGATAATCCACTTTGCTTAAATCATTTTCTTTTAAAAAAAATAGGTAATTCACATGCTTCTCCTGATCACAAACTGCTTCAAGGTCAAAAAGTAGAATCTTGGGGCTTTACCTCCTCTTGCCTCCCTAATGGCGGGAACTCTCTGTAATTTCTCTTCTTTCCTTCTTTTAATGTAATAAAGTCTCTCTAATCCTTACCCTCTAGTCTATGGATTTTAATTCCTTAAAGACAGGAGCACTGGCTTGGAATGTCATAAGGTATCTTCTTTCCCCATTCATAATCTGTGAATAATCACAATTTGTGTCACAGGGCAAGCTTTACCCCCTCTCACCTCCCTCATGGTAAGAGCTCTTCATACTTTCTGTTCTTTCCTTCTCTTTATTTGTATTTTCTTCCAGGACTCTCTTCTTGCACTGCACCAATACACTTTCAGGGTAACTTAGCTCTACTAACTTTAAACCAAAAAAGTAGGATATTGTTGTTACCTATAAGTCAATTTATTTAATTTATGTTGTTGATCTACTTCAATTTTATCACCTTCTAAATATCCTTTTGATTTTACCTATGGAAATATTGGGGGAAATACTATTTTAGAGTAAGCAAGCTACAATTAATAGAACAAATATTTTCTGCTCTAATTTTGAAATTAAGTTTCATTAGGACATACTAATGCTCAGTCTTTTATTTAGTCCCCATGTCTCTGTGTGTGTGTATTTGAATAGCTTAAATAGAACTGCATTACCACAAAATTTAATATTTCAAAGATCAATATTAATTAGCATAACATATATCTTCTCTGGCTCTTCTTTATCACAAGACTTGCTCATATAATAGACAATAACTATGTTAATAAAAAAAGAATGTTCTGAGGACTAGAGAAGCCATCCATGACACTATCAGAGGAGTGGAAATTAAGAAGGGAAGGCAAACTAATTGCTTTTATATTCTTTGAAAAGCAGCTGACAGCTGAGTGGTGATCATAATAGTAAATGTGACAGAGATGTAAATATGCAGAAAGAATAAGCACATTAGTAAATGAATTGTAAAGTATTGGAAGGAATTCTATTTGAATGGAAGGACTTCAGCTCAAATTTTCCTTCCTAAGAAACAGTTATGAACCAATGATTTTTTTCAATTGTACAAACTTCATTTCAGTGATTTTATCTCCTTAAAAACAAGGATACTTCAGCTTAACATCCAACAATGTTTCTTAAATTGCACATTTGCATAAATATTTGATGCCATATTGAAATAAAGTCAAAGATATGAATGCCAAGTCATATGGGGTATGATAATAAATAGAGCAGGTCTTGAATCAAAGCATCATTTTGACTCATGTCTTCTATTCTTTACCAAACTCAAGCTTTAGCCAAAGGATCTTCAATCATAAAAGCAGGATATTCTCTATTATTTGCACACATGTCACTTCTCAGTACATCGAGAAGGTCAGTTAGTTTCCTTATCTTTCAGTGTTATTTGGAATAATAAAACTGAATTACAGTTATATAAACATAGTAGAAACAGTTTTCATTCACTTAGCAGACATGTGTTGAGGGTTTATTTTGTGTCAGTCACAGTGAATCAAGGAAGCTACAGTGAAAAGTATAAATTGTGAGAAAAAGAAAGTACAAGCTTTGGAAAGTTCAAGGGAACATAGTTTTTTGTATGAAAGATAATTTGCTACTCACGTATAAATATGAAAATAATAACATATGCCTAAGACCACTGGGTCATGTAATATTCAGCTGCCTGTGGATAATACTTCACTTAAAAGGATTATAGAATATGTTTCAAAGTATTAGACCTATAAAATATCATAGATCAAAATTAAATGTTTCCAAAACTGATGATACATGAAAGGGTAGACATCAATTGTAAATCTCTATGAGAAAAACCACAGGTTCTGATGTACATGGCTAGGGAAATGGCTCAATGGATAAAATCACTTGCTGTGCAAGCATGAGTACTTGAATTTAGATCTCCAGTACCCAAGTAAAAAATGGATGTACAAGTATCAGTAATTTCAGCGCACCTAGGAAGAGATGGGAAATGGGAAAATCCCTCAGAAGCTTGTGGGCCACCAAGTCTGGTAAATGTAGCAGTGAACAAGGAGATGCCCTACTTCAAACAAATTGGAAAGCAATGATACACAGCAGATGTTGTCCTCTGACTTCCACACTTATGCCATAGAACACATATGCCTGAATTTACACACATGGAAACACACAAACAAACATGCATGCAGACACACATGAGCAGACAAAGGTGAAGGAGAAGAAGAGAAGGAGATGAAGAAAAAGAAGATGAAGCTTAAAGGGGGATTGCTTGACTGAGTGGGTGGAGATTGGAGACCTCTAGCAGAAATCAAAGAAAGAATACTACATTACTTCTTAAGGGGTAGGAAGATTTGAGAGTAGGAAAGTATCAAAATCAAACAAAAGGAAGAATTTCTCAAAGTCTTTGGAAGAGCTGGCCAAATAAGTGCTTCTTATATATGGATGGAATAGCAGGAAGTGGCATCAGAGAAACACTTTTCAAAGATGAAGCTGATATAATTCATGCCAAACTTTACACAAATGATCTCAAGACCATGTCAAAGTGTAAGAGTGGAGCTGGGGATTAGAACTTAAAGAATACCCAGCTAATTCTAATGCACCTCAGAATTTAAGGAGTGTCTGAGTTCTTGTCTATAGAATTAAAGAATTAAAATTATAGACCACCAGATTATAAGGTATAGTGGGAGACTTTATTCAAAAGAAAAAGGAAAGTTACAGAGATCTCCAGCCACTAGTGTGGCAAGAACACATGGGGGAGGTTTTAGCAAAATCTGTGCTGCTCAGCCAAACAAGCAGAAAAATGATGGATATCAGAGAGCTCCTGTCACAAGGAAAAATGTTCATGTGTGAAGGAACCCCAGTCCCTCACCACATGGCTGTGGTGAGGGCACTTTAGCCAGCCCCTGGATATCTAGAAATCCTTCTTCTAGCAAGCCTTGTGAGGAAGAGGACTGGACTTCTTGTTTCAGTGACTTATATGACCTGGATTAGGTAACACAGAGAGACAGCTGGTTGGTCCATACCTGACCAATGAGTTTCATAATTTAGATTTGAACTCTAGTCAGAGGCACCTCCCACTTAAGGGGAGGTGGTCAGGCATGGAATCTATGGTACTTGCCTGAACATAAGAGGTAACAATCACAAAAGAATCAAAGAAATTCTAAAGTTTATTCAAGAATCCATTATTTATAGGCTAACTAGTACTCAGTCTCTGAAGTTTGGCAGAACAGGTACATGGGATTGCCAACTTCATATGACAACTACTGAGTTGAGGCTGACTAAGTTAACTGTTTTTTAATAAATATACCTTGTTTTTTTATTTTTGCTGAAATATAATTTACGCACAGAAAAGTATACATATCATGAATAAATGATTTCCCACAAAATGCATAGTTCCATGGAACCAAGAAGCAGATCAGGATAAGTAACATCACCAGCTTCTTATAAGCCTTGTCAGACACTCTTCATTGTATAATGATGAATGAGCTACACTTGTTCATTCTACTTTGTCTTGTATTCTAGAAAGTCATAACAATTTTAAGGAAAAGGTTAGTGTGTAAATTATTAAATATTATAGGTAAATGCCTAAAAGCAGAGAAAATTATACCAGTAGTTGAACCTATAGGCTTGAATGATTTTGTTTGGAAAAGTCATAAAATATTATGTTAGGGCCAAAAATGTATGTTGCCTAATCCCAAGTGCACTGTTCTGTTATTCATTAAGATTTTCTTCTGTTTACATGGAGATAATTTCATTGTTGCCTGGTTGGATGACACATTTTTCCTCACAAATTTATACCAACAAATATCATATTCTGCCAATTTGACTTGCCTCACCTCATACACTGCCATGAAACTTGAAGGAAGGTACAGTGAATTTTAAATTATATTAAGTTGTTTTGATAGCTATTTTGTCTCTGGACCATCTCTCTCCCCATATACAAGTATGAACACATGTATAAATATACATAGCTTGGATCCCAATAAAGTTGTTAGTTTTGTCAAATTTACACACTGTATAATTCTTCCAGCCAGAATCCATAATTGTTCACTGTTCAACCAATCTCTTTGAATGCAAATACTTTCATATCAGAATGGTTACATTGAATATATGCCCTGTAATCACATGAGCACTGCAATATAACTAGATTTGAGGAAGATTTTTCTCAAGGAATGAAGAACAAATGTGCTTTCTTCTGTTGTTTCAGAATCACAAATTTCACTGCTTGAATTGGATAAGGATAAAACACAACCATATATTTTTAAACCTCAAGGCATTCAGTGTGACAAAATATAACATTTAGTTAATAGCTATAGGAATGTTCCCTTAATTAGTATTTATTAATTTCATATAATTTACATATCAAATTTCCCAGATTTTAATATTCTTATCTAATGGTAATTCATCAATGTTTTATCTAATTCTGCAATTTACCTTAAAGGCTGAAGACACCAAAGTAAGACCGAAATATTTTCAATATTCACAGAACTTTCAAATCAATAGAATGATAACCACCAACTTTTACAGCAACCTATTGCAGATCTTTGGATTAATGTTTAGAAGTTACTAATTATTGCCTTAAACTTGAACGTAGTCCATATCATTGACCTAATTAACCCCATCTTGTCTTTCTTCTTTTTTTTCTTTCTTTGAATATTTTTCTCATGAAACCACATTAGTTCCCAGGATCAAGAAGGCAAGTTGAAAAGCATCTGGTGACAAGAATCTTGCGACAAGAGTGGAAACTACCTAACAGTAAGAGGCTGAGATGATGATCATTGGCCTGACCAAGGTCACTAGCAATGTAAGACCCTGACTTTTTGGAAACATTCCCCTATTTTCCTTTATATACTCACAAAGAATGTATATCTTTTTCTGCTATTTTATCAATATGCATTATAGTCCAACTCTTATAATAATATCTTTCATAAACCCTTTTCTTATGTTGGATGAATGAATAATTCAAGTAATCACTGACTTCATAACATGTACCACATATTGATAAGGCCAAACTTAACCATATTCTTTAACAATTGTATGATTAACAGAAAATAAAAGAAAGAAATTATTTTTATTAGCATATGTGATGATTAAGTTTGATGTCAACTTGATCATTTAATTATCTTGGGTGGGTCTCTGAGGATGTTTATAGGAAGGCAGCCTCTCAGCAAGGGGCAAGATGTAAGGAAGTTCAAAGAAGCTGGAAATAAACATCCTTTCCTGTGTGGGCAGTGCCAGAAGGAAAGTCCCGAGACTCAGGAAACCATTTAGTCTGGGAAAGGGTTGCAAGACCCCACCCTAAGCCTGTAAAAAGGAGAAGAAATTCTCTTTGGCCCTCCTGACTGCTTGCTGTTCTGTGTGTGGTGTTGGTGATGGGTTTCTCTCTCTGCTTTCACTTTTATAGGACTTCCCCTGGATTTGTAACTTGAATAAATCATTTCCTCCCATAAACTGTGCCTGGTTTGAAGATTCATTACAGCAGTGTGTGGCTGACTGTGACAGCATATAAAATGATAGGTTTCATTATTGCATGTTTTTATTAAGTAGAAACTTTGTATGAACAAATCATATGTTGGCATGGCTATTTCCCTCCTCCCTTCCCCCATTCCACTGAGGGCAGTAAGTCATTGTGGAAGGGGGAACAATGCCTCTTGATATTCCCACCGACCTTTGCTCTTACAATATTTCCTCTGCAAAATTCTGAGCTGTGGTGGCTGTGTTTTAAGTCTACTATTGTGTTGTGTTCTTAACAGCTTCTGTAGTTCTGCATTGGTACATTTTGAGTATCCTTGGTGTCTGTCTCCATCACCCTGGTGCAGGTTGATACTTTTTTTACCCTCTTCTCACACTTCCCTCCTCTGCCCCATTACAGCCCAAATCCTTTTCCTCTTTCACCCCCATATTCTCCTACTTTCCATTCTTGTCACATGTATTTTATCATGAAATTCAGTATGAAGGTTGATCACAAGAATAAAAGTAGAATGATTGTATGATCTAGAAGCACTACTCCTTTGGACATATCCAAAATGAATCTATATCCTACCACAGAGATATTTACACATCCTTCTGTTAAAATGGAAATGACTGTTAGAGTAAATAAAAAAGTGAAATATGTTGGTATGCACCTCTTCCACCTCGCCCTGCTCCTATAATCCTGCCTTTGTTTCCCTGTAATCTTGCATCTGTGGATAAACACAGTAAATACTGAGAATGGCCTGGCCGATGGGTTCTATCGATATGGAAAGAATGTGCAAATGCCCTGGTTACTGGAAAAACCTGTAAAGATTCCCTGAATTGTGATGCATGTTTGGATTCCCTTAAAGGATCTGCTGAATTTAGCTCTGGGCTCTTTTGCCTCTGTCTGGCTATGGATATGCACTGAGACCTGGGCATGCCTGGATATTTGTAATAAAAACCTTTGAGTGTTGCATAGGAGATTTGGTCAGAGTCTTCTTTTGTGTCGGGGGTCTGGGGTACTAACATCTTGGAGGTCCTACCGAGATCCCATTTGAGCCCCCCACCAAATGAAGTTCACCAGCGACCACCCTTCTTGGGTAAGTTTGATTTTTTCTGGCGCCTTCTGTTTTTCTTTCTCTCTGCTTGTGATTGCATAGCTTCTGGTTTTCTGGTGTTTGGCTATGGCTGTGGGGCGTGAGCCCCCAGCATAGCTTCTGGTTTTCTGGTGTTTGTCTGTGGCTGTGAGGCTTGAGCCCCCAGCACAGCTTCTGACTTTCTAGTGTTTGGCTGTGGCTGTGAGGTGTGAGCCCCCAGCACAGCTTCTGGTTTTCTGGTGTTTGGCTGATGGCTGTGAGGCATGAGCCCCCAGCACAGCTTCTGGCTTCCTAGTGTTTGGCTGTGGCCATGAGGCGTGAGCCCCCAGCACAGATTCTGGCTTTCTGGTGTTCAGCTGTGGCTGTGGGGCGTGAGCCCTCAAAATAGCTTCTGGTTTTCTGGTGTTTGGCTGGGGCTGTGAGGCGTGAGACCCCAACATAGCTTCTGGTTTTCTGGTGTTCGGCTGTGGCTTTGAGGCGTGAGCCCCCAGCATAGTTTATGGTTTTCTGGTGTTTGGCTGTGGCTGTGAGGCTTGAGCCCCCAGCATAGCTTCTGGTTTTCTGATGTTTGGCTGTGGCTGTGAGGCTTGAGCCCCCAACACAGCTTCTGGCTTTCTAGTGTTTGGATGTGACTGTGAGGCGTGAGCCTCCAGCACAGCTTCTGATTTTCTGGTGTTTAGCTGTAGATGTGAGGCATGAGCCCTCAGCACAGCTTCTGGCTTTCTAGTGTTTGGCTGTGGCTGTGAAGCGTGAGTCCCCAGCACAGCTTCTGGTTTTCTGGTGTTTGGCTGTAGATGTGAGGCGTGAGCCCCCAGTAGAGCTTCTAGTTTTCTGGTGTTTGGCTGTGGGCTGTGAGGTGTGAGCCCCCAGCACAGCTTCTGGCTTTCTGGTGTTTGGCTGTGGCTGTGAGGCATGAGCCCCCAACATGGCTTCTGGTTTTCTGATGTTTGGCTGTGGGGCGTGAGCCCCAGCCGACCGTGGTTGGTAGAAGTGCCTGAGAGCCACAGGCCCCAGCCCTGGAGGACACTCCAGTGGTGAGACGAGAGGATTGATGGTGTCCGCTGGATAACATCTATCTGGGACAGTCAGAGACTGTCATTTTTTTCTTGCTTAAGGCAAAGTGAAAGAAAAATCAGCACTTTCTTCAGTGGAATATTTACGGAAAACTAAGTGAGGTATGTGTTTGTCTGTGAGTCTGGAAATTTGTTTTTCATTCTGTTTGTCTTTTCTTGTCTATTTGTCTGAAATAGGACCCTCCTATTGCAAAAATCCCAGAAGCAGACATATTTCCCAATGCTTCCTCATAAGCCCGACTGGCCCTCAGGCTTATTGACGAATATAAGGGAAATAACACAAGGAGAATTATATATTCTTTGTGATGCTGAAGTCCAAGATTATTTGGGTAAACTGAGTCAAAAAGCATAAAGCTTCTTTTCTCATCCATTGCTCAATGGGTAGAGACATTGTCTGCTATAAGTACTATATGTTTTCTGCTTGCTTGCTTCCAAAGAGAACAAGGTTCCTAAAAAGTGTCTTTCATATAAGTTTGTTAAGGACCGGGTTGTTCAATGGTTAGAGACACTTTTCAATGGTTATACTCATTTGGTATCCTTAGAAAGGAAAGAATCTACATCCAAATTCTGATAAATATAGTAAGTGCTTTGGTTTTTTGCAAAAGGACTAATCATAATAAGCTTTAGAGGAATGACCACCCCAAGTCAGCTATAAGTACTAAATGATTCTCTAGCCTAAGTTTTTATAAATAGAGTGCAACTGTTCTTTTGCTTTGTGAGACCATGTAAACTATGTAAACTGACCAAGGCTACCACTGGACTTGATCACTCCAATTATAGTTTTTAGCTCATTGACTAGTCCTATCTAAAGTAATCAACCTATGAGTTAAGAAAAAAGGATATTTAAAACTAGTTCCATCATTAGGCTTGCTTTGAATTTTGAGCTATTCATAAAGAAAATCAGATGATTGAGTTATTAAAAACACCTGATATCAACTTTTATTCTCCCTTCTGTGGTTACTTCCCTTTTCATGTCTCAACAGTGATTGTATATAATGGGGATAAGAGGAAATTGTGAATGCTAGATATATATGAGGTACTAATGAGGAGGAATTTTAATGGATCTTATTGAAGGTATATATGGAATGATATTTTTTAAAAGGTACAAAGTAAGAATATTTTTGAAGAAGAATTTCTGTCAATACCTGAGAGAAATATAGAAAGAATTGCAGAAGGAACTTGAAAAGATTATAGAATATAATGCATAAATAATAAGAGAAGGTGATAAGAAAGATACAAGAAAGCATACTAACTTATAAAAATTAGTGGCTGAACTAACCAAGAGCTTAAATGGCTGCTCTGAAGTCCAACTGGTGTTATTACAAAAAAGGGAACAAAAAGGAATAAAATTAAAAATTAAGACCAAGGAGATTATAAAACAAAAGGATAAACAGCATCAATATAACAGGTTGCTTAAGGAAGGCCCCTTTCAGGAAAAGGGATATCACCAAGGATTGCTTCCTTGGAATACAGAGGGGGACACATTGCAGAAACTGTCCCAAAAGAAAATGTTGCCAGGCCCTTCCAAGACCTTATTCTAGATGCTAAGGTTTAACTATTATGATTAAGGTTATTCACCAACAGCTCACAAGTACTAAATTGTTAATGGGTTAGGAAATGTACAGGGAGAATTCTTATGGTGTTCACCCAAGCTAACTCTATTTCTTTGTCAATATAAAAATTATTGGACTAAATTGAGTTTTAAGTTAAAGGTTACTTGCTGGTATTTATTTTCTGAAATAAGGCTCTCACATCTAGGAACATTGTGAATTTTTTTTTTCATCTTTTATTTTATTTTATTTTATTTTATTTTATTTTATTTTATTTTTAATTTAATATTTATTGTCCATAATGAGTTACATTATTTAGTGGGCAAACCATGCTTTGTTATCCCGACTTCCCCAATCCCCCCCCTCCCCATCCCTGATCAGTTGGATATCCTCCTTCGTGGGCTGTCTGTATTAGTCCTTGTGGCAAGGGATCCTGGATATCTTAGTACTCATCCCGGTCTTCCTGGCCCAAGTGTGTTG